>JAODAL010015703.1:0-82943 GCA_025379985.1 Phyllomedusa bahiana | reverse complement strand
GAGGTGTTAATTGGGTGCCTCATCTGAGATGGTATGGAAGCCAAATCTGGAGGGTTTGCCCCAATGGGGGTGTGTAAATAAAAAAGAGGAGGAACCTGAACTGACCCCTGGGAAACCCAACTCAAGGTGAAAAGAGGAGGTAGATCCAAAAAAAGAGACACTAAAGGAGCGATCAGAAGGTAAGATGGAAAACCCCAAGCGAGGAGCGGTGTCCTGGGGCCAAATGGCGTGGCATACTGAGAAAAAAGTTGGTGAAAACAGTGTCAAACCTGCAGAGAGATCAAAGAAAAGCAGAATGATAGTTCCCCCTGGATTTTGCTGTTGGGAGGTCATTTGAGACTTTAACTAAGGCAGTTTCCGTGGAGGTAGGTGCGGAAACCTGATTCAGAGGGTCAAAAGAGAGTTATAGAGAGATAGCTAGGTTGGCGATTATTACACAAATTTGAAATGGCACAGTTTTTTTTGATCGAAATTTTTAGATATCGATAATTTGGTTAAAAACTGTGCATCATCTATTAGACCCCCCTTTTTTGGGCGTTCCTGTCATTTTGGCGGCCAAAAATCACTTACAAAATGAGAGGGTGAGATGTGTGTGCACGTCATGACTGGGATGTGATGCCAAAAAAACTACGTATAAACACCTAGAAAAAAAGTCTAAAACATAACTTTTAAAATAAAAATAAATAAAAAATATTTATTTTTTATTAAAAGTTAGTTTTAAAAAGAATTTTTTAAAGGTGTTTTACCGGTTTTTTGGAAAGTATTGGTTAAACCAGACAACTTTTTTATATAAGGGGTTTTTTCCCCTTACATTGTGCAATAGATTATTATGTTTTTCTATTGTATTTTGGTTGGCTGCAAAAAAACAACTCTTTTACTAGAAACCCTTTGCAGGTTTTTGAAGGTGAAAATCCCTTTTATTTTTCGATACATTCAGATAGGGGTTTTTTCATTTTGCCATTTCAGCTTTGTTAAATTAGACCTTGCATTAAATTGAATCCCGCAATTTTTTTCAACAACGGTTGATAGGTGCCAAAAATACTTTTATTATCGAATCATTACAGATACGTGTTTTTTTACTTTGCGCACACAGTTTGTTCTTGAGGCACCTTGACTTAAATGTGAACAGCAATTTTTTTAGTACCCAGGTAATTGAAAAGGGCCAAAAAAAACCTTTTTTTATCCCAATACATTACAGTACGGTTTTTTCACTTTTGGGGGCACTACGCTTTTTCATTTGGGCACCTTGGGACTTAAATGGAAACAAAACAATTTTGTAGTCACCAAGGTGAATTGGGTGCCAAAATACCTTTTATTTCGAATACATTAAAGATAGTGTTTTTTCACTTTGCGCACTACAGCTTTGTTCATTGAGGATTTCCTTAAATGTGAATCGCAATTTGTAGCACCCAGGTGATGATAGGTGCCAAAAAATACCTTTTATTACCAATACATTTTCATTTCTTTTTTTCACTTTTGCCCCGTCCGATTTTTGATAGAGCCACCCTTGCAGTTTAAATTTGAATCCAGCAATTTGTATTACCCCCGGTAATTTATAGGTGCCAAAAAATACCTTTTTTTTTCGAATACATTACGATACGTGTTTTTTCATTTGGCGCACTAGCTTTTTTTATTAGGCACCTTGCATTAAATGTGAATACAGCAATTTTGTTCACCAAGGTGAATTGAAAGGTGCCAAAATACCTTTTAATATCCGTATACTTTCGGGACAGGTTTTTTTTTCACTTTTGATCAGTCAAGCTTTGTGATAGATTACTTTACAGTTAAATTTTAAAATCCAGCAATTTTGTTTTGATTTGGGGGAAATTTGAGAATTTAGCTGTGATTTGCCGTTTTTAATAAGAGGACTTTCAAAATCTTCCATACCTTCTCAAATTTTTATATTTCTGACATGGGCAAAATTCAAGGTGGTAAGCGAGCAAAAAGGGGGTAGGACATGGAGGTAGAGATACGAGAGAAGGTGCTCCTTCCAGTGCTGGGACAACACGCATGCCAGGGGATTGTCAGTTGCAGGACCGTCAGGCCTGTCATCGCGGGGGTCAAAGGCCCTGTGAATCTCCAGTAACAAAACAGCGTCACCAATCTGTTCTTAAAGTGGTTAATGCAACCTGCAGCATCATCTTTAACCATAGCTAGCAATCCTGTATTGAGACAACCATTTAATACAATTAAAAAAAGAGAAACAAAGACATGGTGGGATTCCATCCTATTTTAAAATGTGTTTCTAGAATTAAACTACTAAAAAAACTTGCATGTACAAAACTGGTAAAAAAATTCCTCTGAATTGTACAAGGGAGGTACAGGAAAACTTGACCAGATGTAGGTTATTCAGAGGACATGGAGTATGGAGCACGGACAGAGAACAAAGTACAGAGACATTTTACTCCCGCACGTTGAGTAAAATGAGAAAAAGAATGCAAGAAAAAGGGCACCTGGGTTTGGGAAAAGGAGCGTTAACCACCAGTATTTCCAAGTGAAGCCAATTGGTCCGCACTCATACGGAGGGGCAAGCCCCACGGCAGGGACAGTATATGTCCCGTGAAACTAAAATGGTGGTTGAAAGACTCCTTTTTCCGGCACTTTTTTTAAACTGGGGTCAAGCAGGTTTGGGGCTCATGCTGTGGCCAGGAAAGGTATAGTAAATGTCCAGTGAAACAAAAAATGGGGGTTCAAATATCCTTTTCCGGCACTTTTTAATTTGGTGGTCAGACAGGTTTAATGGTTATACTGGGGTCCAGGAAAAGGGAATTGTCAAAATTTTTTTAAAGGTTTTTGGAAATTTTTCAATTTTAATTTTAAATTTTGTTTAAAAAAAGGGGGGAAAACCCCTTTTTCCCGGCATTTTTTTAATCGGGGGGAAATGGGTTTGGGGCCATGCTGGGCCCGGACAGGTATATCAAGTCCATTTAAACTAAATGGTGGTTGAAGCTCCTTTTTCCCCGGGCCCCCTTTTTAAATTCTGGGGGGTTGCAGGTTTGGGTCACCCGGGCCCAGGACAGGTAGGGGTAAATGTCAGTGAAACTAAAATGGTGGTTGAAAAACCCCTTTTTCGGCACTTTTTAATCTGTGGGTCAGACAGGTTTAATGGTTACTGTGGGGACAGGTAATCAATGCCCAGTTAACTAAAATGGGGGTTTTTGAAAGACTCCTTTTTTCCGGACTTTTTAAATTTCTGGGGGTTTCATGGGGTTTGGGGGCTCATGTGTTTAGGACAGGGAATTTAAAGTCCATTAAATTTAAAAATGATGGTTCAAATCATACTCCCTTCTGGCCTTTTTAATTTGTGGGTCTGCAGGTTTAAGGTCATGCTGTGGTGCAAGACGGGGTTGGAATGGGTGTGAGTTTTTTTCTGTGGCTTTTTAAAACCCAAAGTTGTGTTGCCTAAGATGTAGCCGACCCATTTGATGTTGGGGTGTTAATTACAGCTTCTCCACCCCTGTTTGGGGTTTAAGAATGAGGTGTTGTTGCTTCCATAGACTTTAAATGGTCATCGTTATAATCTACCATCGACCATGACTATCTTGTCTGATGGTCGACTTGCCATCGACTGATGTCGAGGGCCCAACTAACGTCAACATAGAGATAGGGATTAGGCGAGAGTAGCCCAAGCTTTCCCGGGGTTTAGAGATAAGGGCGATTAGAGACGGGCGGTAGTTAGAGAGAGACGGGTCCAGAGGGGGCTTTTTCAGTAAGGGGTTTATAATAGGTGTTTGAAGGAAATGGGAAAGATCCCAGGGGGGAAAAAGAGAGGTTACAAATTGCAGAAAGGTGAGAGAGGACAGCTGGAGAAATAGACGGGAAACAAGGTGGGAGGGAATGGGGTCAGTAGAGCAGTGGTGGGGCGGCAGACAGGAGAAGCCTGGACACTTCTTCCTCTGTCGTGGGTCAAGGCTGAGAGTAGACTAGAGGACGTGGGGGATTGGTGGGAGTTTATTACTTGGGGACTGAGTTATGTTTTGCTGGATATTTTCAATTTTCTCTTTGAAGTGAGTGGCCAGGCCTTCAGCACAGAGGTCAGTAACTGGGGCCTGAGCTTTAGGCCCTCAGGAGGGAGTGGAAGTTGTCAAAGAGGTGTTTTGGGTTGTTGTGTAGTGTTGAGATGAGGGAGGTGAAATATTCTTGTTTGGTGCAGTGAAGGGCAGTGTGATAAGTCCTGAGCATGAATTTGTAGTGGAGAAAGTCTGCAAGTAGCTTCGACTTTCTCCACAGACGCTCAGCACACCTGGAACATCGCTGCAGAAAGCGAGTCTGAGGCGTGTGCCAAGGCTGCGGGCGTCTTACTCTGGTGGTGCGGTGTGTGAGTGGTGCCAATATGTCCAGGGTGGTTGTGAGAGTTTTATTGTAACGTTTGACAACTTGGTCAGGACAGGAGAGGGAGGAGATTGAGGGCAGTGAGGACTGTATGGTGTCTGTGAGTTCCTGAGTATTAATGGAGCGGACTAATTTTGGGAATTTGTGATGAGCAGGTTTGTCCATAGAAGGCTGAGAATTAGTGATAATGAAGGGAGAGGTAGTGGTCAGAGAGAGTAAAGGAGAATTAGTGAAGTTAGTTAATTGGGGAAATAGAGACAGAAGACCCAGATCAAGAGAGTTTCCCATCCTTGTGGGTTGGAGATCAGTTAAAAACTGCGAGAGGCCAAGAAAGAGGTTAGTGAAAGAAAACTGAGAGGCAGAAGAGACATGGGGTCATCACATGGGGATGTTGAAATCACCCATGATGAGAGTGGGTATTTCGTTGAGAGGAAGTAAAGGGAGCCAGGCAGCAAAATGATCCAGAAACTGGCGGGGTGAGCCAGGGGGTCTGTAGACCCCGCGACTCTGATGGAAAATGGCCGATAGAGTCTGAGGGTGTGGACCTCAAAGGAGGGGAAAGCGTGTGAGGGGGAATGACCTGGTAAGTGCAGTGTGGAGAGAGAACTATTCCCAACTCCTCCACCCACCTGTTCTCAGGTCTGGAGGTGTGGGTTAAATGTAGGCCCCCAAAGGGTGAGAGCGGAAAGGGGAAAGTGGTGTCAGAGTGCTGGAGCCATGTTTCTGTGAGGGCCAGCAGGTTGAGGGAGTTAGAGAGAAACAGGTCATGAACAGCAGTGAGTTTGTTGCAGACTGATCGGGCATTCCATAAAGCACACTTAAAAGTGGCAGGAAAAGACGTACAGCGAATAGCAAGCAGGTTAGCAGGGTTTCTATGGAAGGCAGAGGTAGGATGAGCAGTAAAGGAGGGTGGGCTGGGGTTAGGAGAGATATCCCCTGCAGGAGAAGCAGGAGGAAAGAAAAGAGGACAGCAGATGGTTCAGTGAAAGAATATTTTAGCGGCGTTTTGTGCAGTAATATGTAAGCTGGAGGTTTGGGGGGGGTTGAAAAGGGAAAATATCGTGTGGGATGAGTACATAGGTGAAGGAAGGAGAGAGGAGCTGATATGGATAAAATTGTCTGAGGGCAAGACTGGGTGGTAAGATAGGAGGCAGATGGCAGCAAGGTAGATAGTAATAGCAAGCATAGTAATTAAGGAGTATGCGAAGAAATGCAGCTACTTACAAAAAGGCTAGCCTCCCAGCTCCCTTATGCTCTCTTCTGGCTTATTTCTGGGATATTACTGAGGATTGTCACTTGTAAATAGTCACTTAGAAATATGGCACATGAAATATGCCCACAGACCGGAGCTCTGCAAGTTATACTAGACTATGAGGAGTTCAATTAAAGCATTAGGGCATTAAGGTGTCATAAATGGGTGGAGCTACAAATGGCTCTGCACAAAGCAGATACTTCAAGGGGAATATCTGGGATTGATGGCTACACAAATAAACACAGGATAAATTATGGAAGACAAAGCTGGGCCAAAATATCTAGATAAAAACGTACCAGAGACAGAAACAGATGTCAATTATGGTCCTTATTTAATGACGGAGGAAAATTAATGTTGTAACTACTGTTTTTAGCCCATTCTCAGTGACAACAATTGGTCCTTCCAGACATTCTACCAAATGAGAAAGAACTTTGATCAAGAAGTTGATTGGAGAGGGCAAAACATATCAAGAAGTGCAGAAAATAATTGGCTGCTCAGCTATAAAGATCACTAATGCTTTAAAATGGCATATAAAACCAGAAAAACGTGGTAGGAAAAGCAATGGTACCATCCGACTAGATCATAGAATAACAAGATTAACAAAGAAGCATCCAATGATGGACTCCAGGGAGATCAGAAAATATCTTCAGTTATCTGTAAGTACTTCAACAATCAGAAGGTGCCTACATGAAACCAAACTAATTGCTGGAAACCCTCATAAAGTACCATTGCTGAAAAAAATGCATGTCTTGAAAAGGTTACAGTTTGTCAAAGAACACATTGGATGGCCTAAAGAGAAGTGGGGCAACATTCTATGGACAGATGAGAGCAAGATTGTTCTTATTGGGTCTGAAGGCTGCAGACAGTTTCTCAGATGACCTATAAACACTGAATTCAAACCACAGTACACCATAAAGACTGTAAAATATGGTGGTGCAAGCAGAATGGTTTGGAGATATTTTTCATACTCTGGATTCGGGCCCATTTAGCGCATTCCAGGCACCATGGACCAGTTTGAATATATAAAATAGAACAATGACCCCAAACATATCTGAAAGGGGGCAAAATCCTGGTTCCATACTAACAAGATTGATATAATGAAGTGGCCAGCCCAATTTCCATATCTCGATTCGATTGAGAATTCGTGGAGTGACAACAAAAATTTGGGTTTTTATGCAAAACCTAAAATGAAAATGAACTGTGACATGTAGTATAGTCTGCTTGGGCTGGAATACCTGTTTTCAGATGTCAGACGTAAGTTGACCCCATGCCATAAATATGTAGGGCAGTTCTCAGAAATAAAGGTTACACAACTAAATATTAGTTCAGGGATATACAGAAAAGCTAAATCTGAGAACAAATTTCAGTTTATACTGTAAATATTTGAGTTGGATAATGGACACACTGCTATTTTTTTTGAAGAGCCTATTACATTTCCTTCATTTTCAGTTTATAATTTGATTCGAGAATTTCGATCATGTTTTCATTTGGATATGAATGTTCAGTACTCCAAGTACCTTTGTGTCTATGGAAATGAATGCTATTATGAGGATTGAGCTTTTTCTCATTTGTTTTTAAAAACAACCAAAAGAAAATGAAATTGTTTTAAAAACCATAACAAATAATAAAAAAAAAACCCTTTTGTTTTTACCATAATCTAAAAAGTGCCCCACATTTCCCCAAAAAATTTTAACGACAAAAATTCCCGGGTTTTATTTAAATTTCCCACGATGCCATATATTTGTTTTTTGGAAAAATGCCTTTTAATTTCCCCTTTTGGGGGGAAAGGGGGGGAAAAATGGTTTCCTTTTTCTTTTTTTTTTTGGGCACGTGCCCCAAATTGTGCCTTTTTTTAAAGGGGTCAAAATATTAGGTGTTTGTTTTTAGTTTTTTTGGGTTTTTTATTTTTTTTAAAAAAAAAAACTTTTTTAAAAAAAAAAGTTTTAATTTTTTAAATTTTTTAAAACATAATTGAAAAAAAAATTTTGAATTTTAGGCCGGCTGACTTCTAGAACACCCGGCTTAGCAGAGCACACAGCAGCCCCACTAATGACTTAGAACATCCCTTTAAAGGGTTTTGTTCATGTAAAAGTATGAATGCGATTCAGTGCTAGATCTCCTCAAAAAAGGCATTCAATTGGCAGGAAACTGATTTACATTATACCTTTTAAAAAATAGGGGGTTTTTTTTTGGTTCAGATGCACGATTTTACTTGAGCATTTTCGCCGCTTTCTGTCAGACCTACACAGAATTTCGAGGTGTTTAGCACTAACACCTAAAGGATAAAAGGGAGAATGCCTGGGCAGTCTGGGTTTTTTCTTCAAAATTTCTGCTTTTTTCCAATAAGCAAATAGCGCCATCCCAAAAAAAAAGTTTGAGCCAACCCTAAGTTGCGTGTGTCTTTTTCAATATATGTTACAACACAACAAATTTCTGGGTTACCTTCTCTAATGTATCCGGGGGTACAGTGTGTAATGTAGTAATCTCGGGGTATTGAAAATTAATTTGGGGTAAAAATGTGTGATGTAATCTTGGAGTACAGTAGTAATGGCTTCTTTTTTAGGGTTCAGTGTGTAATATAATACATTTTTGGGGTAATATAGTGAATTATATTTTTTTAGTACAATGTGCAATTCATTTCTAAGGTGCAGTTAGTAATGTAATTTCTGTGTCTACCATGTGTAGTATTATTAATTTCTGGGGAGCAATGAGTGATGTCATTTTGGGGATGGTATGAAAAAAAATACATTTAAGGGTCAGATGATTGGGTTTTTTTATTTTCCCCATGCGTTGTGTGTATAAAAAATTTAAAGGAGTAGTTAGGGGGATGGGAGGGGTTAAGCGAAATTTGCTGCAACATTTTTTTTTTCTGTCTAAGAGGAAAAATTTTTGGTGGGTGGTTCGGTTTCATTTCTTTTTAGTCCCTCCGGCCTAAACTTCAGTAATTTGAGAGCCACTCATAACCTTACGGGGTTGCACCAAAGTGTTTGCATAAAGGGACTCCCCCCGGACCCGCTGTGGGATTCACACACCCCCCCCAAACCTTTAGCTGGGTTTATGGGGCCCCCTTTTTCCCGCAGGGGAGGGGGGGGGGAGAGAAGGGGAAAAGGGGGGCGACTGAAGGAGGTAAGGAGGGTAGGGAAAAATAGGGGGAGAGAGGGAAAATTGCCCCCCCCCTTTTTGAACCAATGTTACGCCCTTTCTTAAAAAAATGGTGATTAATTTTATTTATTGGAAGGGGAAAGGGGGGTTACCCAAAAAAAAGCTAAATTTTCCACAGCACAATTGCACATTGTTTTTTTATGATCTCATGTACACCTGAATGTGGTATTAAGTAAGGCTCGTCGGTACTGGTTTGTCAAAGGGACTAAGGGGGATTTATGGTTTATTTTTTATTGGGTATCCCCCTTTAAAAAGTCAATAGTATGCCGCAGTGTGCTAGCTGTACTTGAGACTCCAATGATGTGAACAGAAAGAGTTGCACATATATGGTCACCTCTCTGCTTGCTGCAGGCATAGCATGATGAAGGACAAAATAGTATATGTGGACAACTTGCCCGGTCTGCTGATAGGTGGACCAACTCACAGCAAACTGCAAAAGCAGTGTGTCCCTGAACCCCTTCAGTCATTTAAACTTTTTATGTTTCAGAGTCTTCCATATAGGCTCCCCCTTTGCTCCAAATATGCATTAATTAGCCTGGGATGGACTAGAAATGACAATTTGGCCATTGTCAAAATAACTCAAATGCTTACGCTTTTCTATTTTTCCTGCTTCCAACAAATTAACCTAAAGCAAATCAACTGAAACTACTTGCTGCTTAATATATCTCACACCGTGATATTGTGACAAGCTAATCAATGTTATGTTTTTCATGTTCATTTTTTCTTTAGTGTTCACATTTTTTTACATTTTTTTGTTTTTTAAAAACATTTTGGGTGCTCCTGACAAATTGCATAAATTAAAATTCATATAATTAACCTATGTATGATCCATTTCCTGAAAGAAAAATGTGCTACAATTTGCATTATCTGATGTATACATTACCGTGTTTCCCCGAAAATAAGACCTAGTGCAATTTTTTAAAGCTTAGAAATATAAGGTCTCCCTTGAAAATAAGACCTAGCGGAAGTCATTGCTGCAGCTCCCCCATGCCATACTTTGGTGTTAGCAGATCATTTGGATAGATCTTACCTTGTATTGGCGGCTACCTGGACAAGAGGTTCTCATTTAAGGAAAGTGCTATTGCTTGACATGACAGCTTGGGGCCAATGATTCTAAAAGAAATGTCACAAGGAAAATTCACCATGAAATTCAGGGTTTGGAGAGTGATGAGGTTGATCCCTGATAGATGATGTTTACCATTACATTTTGTACATGGAAAATAGAGTCATAAGAAAATACTGATGGAATTCAGAGTTTGGCTGGTTATGCAGATGTTTGTGATAACATGACTACAGTATATTAATAAATGTAAATTTGTTGGTTGACCACTAAATGTGAATTCTTATTCATGGAAAAATAAGAAAATCCCATGAATCAACAAGATCCCTAGCGCATCTTTAGGAACAGAATTAATATAAGACACTGTCACGGGTGGGGCCCGCGACCCCATCCCGGGTCACGGGCCACCCCACGGTGGGTGCCCGCACGAGCGGCGCCGCCGCCCGCATGTCGGGCGGTGGGCGCGCTCACCCGGGCCGGCCAGCTCCTCTCTTACCCGGCCGCGCTCCTGTTGCGGGTCTAGTCCTCCCGGCGCGCGACGTCCCCGACATCTAAGGCGCCGCCAGCGCGCCGGCACTACCGAGATATAAAGGGCCAGTGCACCGGTAATTTGCTATTGCACGGTCATGCACTTATTTAAGCTGCCCCTTTACAGGGGGCTGTTTCCGAATATTTAGTGCCATTTCAGCCTTATAGAGAAGTAGTGTTACAAGGCCTTGTTCTGACTTACCGTTTACCGTAACATCTAGCTTCGTTCCTTCGACCACGCATCCTGCGCCGCCTGACCTACCGCCTTGTCCACAACCACGAACCTGTGCCGCCTGCCCTGACCTTCGCCTGTCCCCGACTACGAGCACTGCCTGACGATCTGCACCACGCATACTTGGCTTGCCAACGCAAGCAAGTCCACGTTCTACTTGGGGTAATGACCTGTAGACTCCTCGCCGCAAGCATGTCCATCACGCTTTGCGGTGGGCTCTGTGACAAACCGTACCTACTTAGATTCCGGTTCCCTGGCGTGGCTTACAACACCGCTTGCGGTGGTCCTGTGGATCACTTCTCACCGTCAGCGGTTACGTGACAGCAAGAATACCGGCCATGGTTTCCGCCATGGTGCCTCTTGCCAGTCTGACGGCTGACCTCACTACCATTGTGGCTCAGCAGTCACACACAGATCGCTCAGCAAGCCAGCATATCAAAGCATCTCTCCCGCAATGTTGGCAGCAGTTCCTGGCCGCCCAGCCCCAGCGAGCAGCAACCCGCCTCCCGTGGCTCCCGCTGCCACCACCCCTTTCAGCTCTAACTTCTGGTCCTCGGCTCCGTCTATCTATGCCGACCAAATTCGATGGGGAGCTCCAAGGGCCTTGCAGCGGGCTTTATCAACCAATGCTCCTGATATTGAGTTATTGGGAAACCAATTTCCTACCCGAAACGAGTCTAAGGTGGCGTTCGTTACTAACTTCTATCGGGAAAGCCCTGGCTTGCTTCCACACTATGGGACAAGGGGTCGATCCGGTCACAGCTAACCTGGGCCTTCTTTCCTCACCGAGTTCAGTGATGCGTTTATCGACGGAACCATCCCGGGCGTCGTTGCCGAGACCGCCTTGCTAATCTGGCCAAGGGGACTATCTGTAGGCGATTATTGCAACCGTACGTTTCCACACCTTGGCCTCCGAGTTATCGTGGAATGAAGCGGCGGTTTGACTGCCACCTTCAGATAGGGCTCTCCAGCTGCGACAAGGATGCTCTATCCTCCCGGGATCTTCAGTCTTCCTTGAGTGACCTTATCTCCCTGGCCCATCCGGATTGACATCCGTTTCTCGGAATGCCAGGAAGGAACTTCGGCAGGAACGGCGGGGAGCAGCTAGACCCCAGCTCGTCTTCATCGTCTGGCACCCAGTTATTTCAAAGGCCGCCTCAGTTGCCCTCGCATCCTGCCACCGAAGGAGGCTTATGAGGAGTGGTCGGGCCCACTGTCTACAAACTGAGCTAACAGAAGACGTGAGGGAGAATCTTCTGTCTGACTGTTGGCAGATGCAGACCATTTCGCCCCGATCCTGTCCACTGCGCCCTCAGCGTCCGGAATAACGGTGCGCACCTAGGATACCGATAGCGAGAGGCGTCCTAGGTAGAGCAAGCCCTCTCTCGCTCTGACCATGCCCGTGATTGAGAGACACTGGGCCTGGTGCCAGTTTCAGGTAATGCTTTCCTGGGACTCTGGGTCTGCCGGGAAAATTTCATGGACCGCGGCCCTGTTATCCCAGCATTACCTCCCTCGTGACCGCCTGGGAGCCCCTACTTCATCTACTCGGTCAGTGGAGAGATTTCTAAAGGATCCAATTCGGTTACCAGAACTGAGCCCTGGTCCGTACAAGTAGGGGTACGCACCAAGGAGAGACTTGAGTCTCTAGTACTACCCGGTCCTCCTAGTCCATTCTCCTGGGTTACCGTGGCTGCAACGCCACGCTCCGCGTGCTCGATGGCAGACCGGGCGAAATCCTGGTTGGGGTTAGGAGTGTCAGTCTCGCTGTTTGTGGCTCTCGCCGTTGCTTACGCTTTTTCGGGGTTTTTTGGCCTAAGCCTCTGACGGGCATCCTCCTGCACCATACAGCCTTCGACAGATGGTCTTCTCGAGAGCAAGCTGAGTTGTTGCCGCCTCATACGCCATACGAACTGTATATGATCTTCTGCCCGGGACGTCTCCTCCACGTCGGCAGGGTTTACCCCCTTGTTCGGTTCCTTGAGACTTGGCTCTGTCTACATATATCATGGAGAATCCTCAGAGGGGGTGTATCCACAAGTCTCCTCCAGCCGGGGGCAGGGTTCTTCTTCGTGGCTAAGAACGACGGAAGCCTGCGGTCCTTGCAGTTAGGACTATCGAAGGCCCTCAACAAGATAACGGTTAAAGAACCGCTATACCCTGAACACTCTGATCACGGAACTGTTTTGACCGTTTTCGAAGGGTGCCAAGGTCTTTACATAAACTGGCCTATGTGGGCTTATAACTCATATGGATACGTAGAGGGCGAACGAATGGGAAGACCGCTTTCAACACCACGCAACGGGCACTTCGAGTACTGGTCATGCCCTCGGCTCTGCACATGCCCCGGCGTCTTCCAAGGAGTTCGTCAATGCACATCTTCCGGGGCACCTCCTGCTACACATGCGGTGGTTGGTGTCCTTGAAGACATTCTGGTTTTTCCCCCGACTTGAATCCCCATTCAAGTTCACGTGCGCCAGGTCCTCAGACGTCTAAGGGCCAAACCGCCTCTATGCCAATAACTTGAGAAGTGCCTGTTTCATCAGCAGAGACATACCATCCTCAGCTACATCATTTCTGACAAGGGCCTTAACAGATGGGACCCGCGAAGTTGTCTGACCGTCCCTAAGTGGCCCTCGCGCCCCATGGGTCTCCGAGCCATACAAAGATTCTGGGGTTCGCAACTATTACAGGCAAATTTATACCACATTTGTCTACCTCGCTGGTATCCCCTTTGTGGCTTTAACCAAGTATGACGGCAAATCCTAAGCTCTGGCCACCAGCGGCAGAGGAAGCCTTCTCTAAGTTAGAAATGTAGCCTCGCCTGATGCGCCAGTGGCTATATCGGCCAGATACTGAAACAACCATTTTTCTCGAGGTCGACGCCTCCTCGGAGTGGGGCCAGGAGCCATACTCTCCGAAAGGGCCCAAAGGCAAAGACCCTCACTTGGGGTTTCTTTTCTAAAAGTTTTTCCCTCTGAAGGAACTACTCCATCGCGACGGGAATCTGCGGGCCATCAAGTGGCTCTGGACGAATGGAGATATCTCTCTGGAGGTGGACGTCACCCTGTCAGCATTATATACCGGGACCATAAAAATCTGCTGTTTCTCCAGACTTGCTCAAACGCTTAATTTCACGCGAGGCTCGTTTGGTCTCTCTTTTCTCCCGGTTTATTTTATCATTTCATTTTTCGACATGCGGGACAGCGAAAGGTCAAGGCCGACCGCTCCTCTCCCGTCCTTTGGACTGTGTCTGGAGACAAGTTCCACTCCACGGCACATTATCATCAGACGGATCATCTCGGCTGGCAACCGATTTGATCTACAACGAATTTCCCCCCGGCAAGGACATACGTCACGTCCCGCTCTTCGTATAATGAGGATATTGTTACATGGGGTCATGCTCCATATGGCGGGGGCCACACGGAGTGCAGAGGGTCATGCCTCTCTCATCTCTCCGATTCTACTGGGTGGCCGAGCTGCCTCAGGATGTTCGTTTGAGTTCGTGGAGTTGCAAGCAGCTCTCATGTGCCCGGAAAAAGTCTCTCGTCTCAAACCGGCAGGTCTGTCCTTCCTCTACCTATACACTAGCTGTTCCTTGGCCCATGTGGACATGATTTTATACGGTTCTACCATCCTTCCGCTGGCAACACCGTTTGATCTGGGTAGTTACAGACGGTTTCAAAAAGATGTCCCACTCATCCTTCTCGCCGGGGCCTACCTCAGCTCTCGCTTGCCAGTCTATTTTTTCTTCTTTTTTTTCGGCATGCAGGGGCTCCCTCAGCACATAGTGTCGGACCGTGCGTTCAATTTGTTCCAAGATTCTGGCGCTCCTCTGTAACCAACTAACAAATGAAACTGGAACTTTTCTTCAGCCTACCACCCCAGTCCAATGGGCAGGAAAGAGAGAGTAACAGACGCTAGGTTGCTCCTGCGCCACTTCTGTCTTCGCCCGCCAGGATGTATTGGTCCAGCTTTTTGTCCTGGGCTGAGTTTTCGTATAACTCATTGGACTCGGAGTCTGCTGAGAGCTGAACTTTCTTTATTGTCTACGCGAGCGACATCCCCGCCCACCCCCTAACCCTTCCTGTGCCCTCGGAAGTCCTGCTGTGGAGAGCTGGGTCCAGGACCTCGGACAGCTAATTGGAAACAGGACTCACCATTCGCTACTCTGGCCTCGCCTGCACCAAAGGCTCAAGCGACAAAAGCGATGACCTCCGCCAACCTTCTCGCCAGGTGACAAGGTGTGGGTTGTCAGACTAAATAGATACGTTTCAAGGTTCCACAGTATCAGCTGGGTACCCGGTTTCCTGGGTCCTTTCGAGGTGCTCAAGCGCATTAACCCAGTAGCCATACAAGCTCCGCCCTTCCCCCACTATGAGGGTCCCGTAACTCCTTCAATGTCGCACCTGCTTAAAACCGGTTCATCTAAATCGCTTCTCTCGGGTACTTGCGCCTACCACTCCAGAGGCCAATACCACCGATGTCGTTACGGTAAAGGAGATTATAGATATGAAGACGATCAGAGGAAAGCGGTTTTTTTTCATGGGATGGAATGGGTTGGCCCGAGGAGAGGTCCTGGGAGCAAGAGCAATACTTTCTGGATCGGGACATAATTCAGACGGTTCCTCAGGCCAGATGGAGGGGGGGAGGCGAGAAGGGGGGGGGGGGTCCATGTCATGGGTGGGCCCGCGACCCCCGTCCCGGGTTCGCGGGCCCACCCCGTGGTCGCCGCAGTCACGAGCGGAACCGCCGCCCGCATGTGGCGGTGCGCAGCGTCACCTGGCGGCCCGGCTCTACTCTCTTACCCGGGCCGCGCTCCTGTTGCGGTCTCGGCTTTCTCCCGGCGCGCTGTGTCCCGACATCTAAGGCTGCTAGCGCCGTGCCGGCACTCTAGATTTAAAGGGACAGTGCATCCCGGTAATTGCTATTGCCTGGTCACTGCCCTTATTTAAGCCTGCCCCTTCCTGGGGTGTTGCCGGATCCTTTAGTGCCATTTAAGCTATAGAGAAGTGTTACAGCCTTCGTTCTGACTTACGTTTACGTACCATTAGCTTCCGTTCTCGACCACGATCCTGCCGCCTGCCCTGAACCTACCGCCTGTCCAACAACCTCACGAACCTGTGTCCGCCTGCCCTGAGCTTTGCCTGTCCCGACTACGAGCCTGCCTGACGATTCTGCACCACGCTTCTTACCTTGGCTGCCACCGCATGCAAGTCACGTCTGGGGGTAACGACTGGTAGACTCCCGCCGCAGCAAGTCCATCCCGCTTTGCGGGGTGCTTGGTGAAAAACGGGGACCTACTTAGATTCCGTTCCCTGGCAGTGGCGTACACCAACGCTTTGCGGTGCGTCCAGTGGATCCACTTCTACGTACCCGGGTACGTGGACAGACACTGTCTTATTTCGGGGGAAGGGGAGAAAGAAAAGGCTAGTGACATATTAAAATCCATTATAAAACTCAATGAGTTGACATCATATCATTTTATCTTTGTATTTGCAAGCGGACCCATTCTCAGAAATATTCGTACACTGCTTGCCCTTCTTCCTCTTCCTGCTCATAGACCATATTGGGAAAGTAGTTCTGCTGTTGTAATCATCTGCCGTTTTAGTTTGACATGTATTGAAGTTAGAAGAACACATAAAGAATACTAGCAAGAGCCCAGAGTCAACTGGAGTGTCTTATAAGTAAATTATTAAGACTTTGAGGAAGTGTCTACTCTGCTCCCATATCACTATTTAGGCTATGTTTACGCAGCACAGGTTCTTAATTGGATTTATAGCAGATTCGGTGATAGAATCTGCCGAAAATCCAATTTACCCAGTGCTGTGTACACCTCAATAGAAAATCTATGCTGTAGTCTACACAACATGTTCTATCTTCCGCCAGACTCCTGTCGAATTCCCGTAATTCTCATTGTATGAGGCCGCGGGAAATTCGAAATCTGACTGCATTTTCGTTTTGCGCAAAAACCGCAGTGCAGCGAAGTTCAAATATCATTGGAATTCTGAAGGTATTTTAACTCCACTGTATAGACATAGCCTTAGGCAATTTTTCAATATTCTCAGTATTCCACAAGGTATTTACAAATGATCAGGTCAACATTTAGAACTAATTATGAGGCAAAATAACTTGTCTACAAAAATAGATAAAGTGATTAAAGTAGTTTAATTCCTCTAATGAAAATATTCTTCTAATGAAAATATTTATATGTGTAAGTACTGCAATATAAACTGCTTTACCTCTATAGCCTAACATTTTTATATTATTTTATATCATTTCCAGCCTTTCATGCTTCTCAGGTTAGTCCTAACATAGAGCTTTTATAGAAGCACATTCCTTCGTATACATCACCTAACGTAAACTATTTCTTGCATATTAGCTATATTTGTTTACGTAAACATTTCAATTAATTTGTGAAGTTGCACATGAAGACCAGAATGTGGTTTATTTAAAATAAAGTAAAAAAAAAACCTCACAGAAATGGGCTCACAACTTTCAGCTTAACTGTATGTTCACACGGCGTTTGTGAAATACATATTTCTGTACGTATTACATATCGAAATACGCACCCAAATATGTATTTATCAATGTTCTATTCAATTTTCATTGATTTCAATGTATTATTATTATTATTATTATTATTATTATTTTTAAAGCGCCATTGATTCCAGGGCGCTGTACATTCGAGGGGGTTTACATACACAACATAAGTCAAAAAAAGTACAGTGATAAAATTTAAAGAATGACAATTGGCACGACAGAGGGAGAGAGGACCCTACCCGCGAGGGCTTAAAATCTACAAGGGGGGGGAAAAAAAAGACAGAATGAGGGGGAACATGTTTTGGGGACGGTGTAGTACACGGGGTTATTGTATTTTATGGCAACCCCGAAAAAAATGGGTTTTCGGGTTTGCTTTGAACGGGGAAAGGGGAGGATATTGAGGTTTTGGGGGGCAGTAGTTTCCAGATGTGGGTGAAGCAGGGGAGAAGTCTTGGGGGGTTGTGTGAGGACTGATAGGGGAACAGGGGAAGGTCCTGTGGGGGCAAATTTGCGTAGGGGAGATATTGGAATTGGAGAGAGATGTATGGGGGGGAGAGGTTATGGAGAGCCTTGGGGTCAAGTTAGCAACTTGAAATTGATTCCCTGGGCAACGGGGAGCCGTGAAGAGATTGACAGAGGGGGGAGGCAGAGGAGTACGGGGGAAAGGTGGATAAGACGGGCGGCAGAGTTGGAATTTTTTGAAGGGGGGCAAGAGTGGATGGGGGGCCACAGAGAAGGATGTTGCGTATCAGGCGAGAAGACAAGGGATGGCCCAGCATTTTTGTAGTGTCATATTGAGGAAGAGGGATGGGAGAGATGTTTTTCAGGGGGAGGCGGAGGCGAGGGAGGTTTTGGAGTGTGGTTTGAAAGATAAAGTGAGTCGGGGAAATTCCCCCAAGCAGGGACTTGGGGAAAACAGGTAAAAGGTGTAAGCCTTGACTGGATAGAAAATCGGGGGAAAAGGTAAGGGTTGGTGGGGGAAAATGATTAGTTTGTTTTCTACATTTTATTTTGGGAGAAGTGAGGGGAAGAAGGAGGAAAGGGAAGACAGACAGTCGGGGACGGGGAAGTAGAGAGGTAAACATTGGGCCTGAGATGTAGATTGGGTATCGTCGATACGGTGATAATGAAAGCCGTTTGGAGGGCTATGAGCTGACCCATGCCAAGAGTGTAAAGAAGAAAGAGTAGGGGGCCCCCAGGATGACCTGAGGGACACCCAGAGGGGGCCCCGGGGGGAGGAGGGGCGAAAATGAGGGACCTAAAGTCCATATGAGGTACGAGGAGTCCGGGAAAGGGCCCAAGTCCTGGTGCCAGGGAGGAAGGATTTGTAGAGGGGGGGGAATGGTCGACATTTTCAAAGCAGGGGACGGGTTAAAGAGGAGGAGTAAAGTAGTGTGTGAGGTTTGGCATTGCTAGGTCATTGGTACCTTGGTTAGGGCTTTTTCTAGGAAGAGGGGGGGGTCGGAAACCAAATTGTAGGGGGTCAAGAGAGAGTTGGGGAGAGGTGGGGGACGTGAAATAACTGCTGCTCGGGGATTTTGGGGAAGCAAAAGGGGAGTGTGAGAGGGGCATATTTGGGCAGAGAGGAGGGTAAAGGTTGTTTTTTTTAATTTTTGGCATGATGACATGTTAAAGGGGGGGGGGGAAAATCAGGGGTTAGCGAAAATTTTGAAGAGGGGTGAGGGCGGGGATGATGAACACTGAGGTTGGGGGATGAGGTGGGATGGCAGTGGGTCCAGACTAAGGTAGTGGGGTTGGATTTGGACAGAAAAGGAGGAGAGGTTGTATGAGGACAGTGGGGAACGGGTTAAGGAGGAGCATTTGCAAGAGAAAGGGGAGGGTGGTGGGGACTGCGGGCTAAAGCTTTCTCATGTGGTTATCTTCTGGGGAAGTAAAAGGGAAAGTCGTCTGTGAAAGGGAGGGATGGGGGGGGGAGGTGCTGGTGGGCGGGGGAAGTTAAGGTTTTGAATAATTGCGGGGTTGTGGGACGGGAGGATTGAGGTTGGTGAAATAGTCCGTTTGGGCTGGGGGTGAGTGCGATTTAATGATGTATGATTTTTTGTAGAGGCAAAGTCATGGGTGGATTGATTTTTTTTCCAGCCGTTCTGCAATTTGGAAGCACCCTCAGTTGTTTAGGGGATCTTGTCCCGGGTTTGTCTGTTGACTTTGCGGGTTTGTTGTTGTGAGAGGAGCGACTGAGTCAAGGGTGGGGGTTTGATTTGGGGGTTGTAAAAGGGGGTGGTGGTCGGGGCCCCATTAAATGGGAGTGGTTTAAAGAGGTGCAAGAGATCAAAGAGTGAGAGTTGAGGCTTTGTAGGTTCCGCGGGGCCCAAGGGGTTTGGGGCGGGGGACAGGTGGGGGGGAAAGATGGTGGAGAAGGTAGCATTGTGGTCAGATATGGGGGTGGGGGGAGTTTGGGAGGGTCAATAGGGGGCAGAGGCGGTTGGGAAATAGGTCCAGGTGGTCCATCTTTTTGAGTGGCTCCTGGGGCCCCTGGGGAGGTCAAAGGGGGACAGAGTGAAAGGGTTTGTTGGAAGCAGGTGGGGGTTGTGATTGGGGTATTGAAATCTCCCATGATGTAGTGGGGATTCGGGGGAAAGAAAGTGGGGGGGAAGAAGCCAGGGAAAAAATGGTCGAGAAAGGGGCGACAGGGGCCCGGGGGGGCGGGAACAAAAACCCCTTGGGGTTGGAGGGGGTGTAGATGCGGGGCAGACACCTCAAAGGAGGAGTGTGAGGGGGGCAGAGGTGATGGGGACAAAGGAACAGGTGTCAACAAAAAGGGGGCCGAGCCTCCCCCCCAGTTGTTAAAAGCGAGGGGTGGGGTAAATTGGAGGCCGTTAAAAGAGGTGCGAGGGGGAAAACTGTGTCAGAGGGGGGCAGCCAGGTTTCAGTAGCCCAAGGAAAGTAGGGTTTCGTGGTGAACAAGTCTGTATGTAGGAAATTTATTACTACAGACCCGGGATTCCAGAGAGTCCAAGGAGGGGGTGGGGGAGAGGGGGCAAGGGATGTGCTTTAGGTTGAAGGGGGTTTAAAGGGAAATTTTTTAGTGGTGAATCTGTTTTAAAGCGGGGGGAACGATGGGGGAATTTGCTGTGGTGGCCCTGGTTTGGGGGATATGTCCCCGGAAGCCAAAAGGGGGCAGTGAGAGGGGGGAGGGGAGTTTTTAGTAGGAAGACTGTGTTTGGCAGGTTTTTTGGTTTCGGAGGGCTAACAGTGGGAAAGGTTTGGGGGGCAGGAAGGGGTGAGGGTAGGGTAAGGGGAGATGTAGAAACCATTACCCCGGGGGGAGTATGGGGGATAACAAAAGTGTGGGAGAGTGGAGATTGCGATAATGGGGGGGAAAAAAAAAAGCATAGTATTAGACGGTTAGCAGCTATTAGTGGGAGGAAAAGTTAGATGTTACCTTGCAATCCTTGTTCAATCCTGGTTTTTTTGGATTAATTCACACGTACTGGGGGCCCCACTTTGGCAGGGGGAAAAGTTCCCAAGGCCCCCAGAGGAGTGACTATATACTAAGCTTTTCCCAAAAAACAATCAGAGGTGAACAAGAAGGGGAGGGGTCGTGTTCCTAAATTTGCAAGTGGGGGTGGAGGGGGGGTAGGAAACGAGATTACAGGGGGGGTTACAAAGGGGTCCCTGGCAAGCATGGCATGGGGTATAGGGGATGGCGCTTGAAACGTTTGGTACACTGGGGGGTACAAAAATCAAAGAGACTACACAATGCCCCGCAGGGTTGTATACTACACAATGAAAAACATACAGCAATGGACAGGGGTTAGACTTTTGATAGTAAGACATACAGCAAGGGGGGATGGGAGTTAGCTTTTTTATAGTAGAGAATACCTGTGAAAGAAAAAGAGTGGGGGCAGTCCAGAGGGAAGGATTCCATGGGGCCACAAGTTGGATTAATTACATTAGTGGGGGACACTTGTAAAAACGTATCGTTGTTCAGATGATACTATTTTTCATACGTTTTTATTGCTTTTTAAGACCGTCCAAAAAAAGGACATTCCTCTTGATCCGTTTTACACATTTAAAAGCCAATTGAAACAATAGGGTAAGTTTTTGGAGTCCAGAAAACGTACATGGTACATTTTTGGATACGTTTACGCAATGCGTTTTACATATTGTTAAAAACATATTCAACAGTGCTTATGTGCATCGAAACCAAGAGGATTCATTTATATTTTGCAGTGCCATTTGTTAAATTTGTTGCACTATATATTTTAGAGGATGTCATGCTTTTTGGTTTGCCTTTGTACCCTTCATTTATGCCCAGCTGTTGGTGGTGGGCAAGTACAGCTTTTTATATATCTTTTTAAAAAATTTGCATTTCATAAATATAGTTAAGCCATACGCTACTTGTGACTAAATAGAATTAGCAACTGGTGCACTTATTACACTAGTAGCATTTTTATTTAATTTAATGAATACTTTGAACTTTTCATATATTTTTTTTATACTTTAAAACATATATATGTTTAAGGCATCTAAGGGTCAAACAGCCCAGAATGGAGCTGTCTCCATTTCATGCTGTTACACGCAGGACTGTGTTCACACCATTATGCGCCCTTGGGCAGAGCTGTGCACTGGGCCCCCAAGAAACACATCTACTCACGCAGAACATAATCTTTATACATAAATAGATAACAAACTTATAATCTATAACACTGCCATATAGGGACAACATAGTTTTCAGACACCAGCTCAGGCCACCCACTCACACGACACGTAACTAACAACACTGACTGCTACAGCAGAAGATGTCCTTCTGGAATCCCTCTGTACGAGTGCCACGAAGTGCCGGGCATTTACTACTCATCACAAGTTTGATTACTTGGACACTACAGCCGGTTTCATTCCGAGAGCAACCATTCTTTGGAGTGAAGGAGGTCCATCCGCAGCCCATAAAAATCCTCAGGACGAGGCAAGGCGTACTCATATGTTCAGAAATTCTTCGTGAGGCGCCACTCTATATACATATCTTTATAGTTGAGAAGAGAAATAACCCCTGAACCAGATCACAGGGACTCAACAGGAGACGTCTATCTGATCAATTATCTCTAATCATTTTTTCCATTTTCTTCTCCACTGCGTCTAAATCATCATACATATATCAGACTTTCTCCCGGCCGACAAATAACCCGCAGAATTACCACACACAAACATATTAGACATCTCACTGAGCGTTCGAGCCTTCCCAACCAATTCCTACCCCCATTTCTATTATGGGTGAGCCCCCATTAATAAGTAGTTAGTAATGCGTTGTCCCTCCTCTAGTAACGTAGAGATAGGTACTAGAAACCCAAGTGAGTAGTATAAGTAAAACGGCCCACTGTATAAAATATCTGCCCCCTTTAGTAGTTTTACAGCCCCCTTAGTACATAGAGTAGTAATATAACGCCACTTGTTGTTAGATATACTAAACCGACTGTAATAATATCAGCCCGCTGACGTTACATGGTAGATATACGCACCCAGTAATAGGGCCCAGTAATGTAAAAATTCCCCTGTACGGTTTTACTAAGTCCCCAGTATGTGATAGGCCCCATCTGTAGGTGATAGTAACCCCTCTTCCAGGCGTTATACAGCCCACCTCTTATATTACTATACACCCGTAACTTATATAGCCAGTCTGTAGTAATTTGTAGACACACCTGTAGAATATATTACACTCGCCTGTATGTAATATAGCCCTCGGATAGATTACTAAGCCCCCTATAAGTAATATTCCCCTGCATATTATAGCCACTACTGTAAGTTATCAATAGCCCCTGTAGGTAATATACTCTCCCTAGAATAATAAGCCGCGTCCACCTGTCTAAGGTAATTATTTTTCTCCCCTTTAATTATAGGCGCCCCCCTAATAAGATTATATATCCTCGCTGTAATAAAATCCCCGGCTGAGTAGGCGTAATTAAGCTGCCCCCCCCCTCACCACCGTAGATTAAATTTCCCCTGAAAGAGTTATAGGCCCCCTGAATGGTTATAATGAGCACATTCTGTAGTGAAAATAATTCCCCTATAATTCAAATAGTCCCCATGTAGGATAATATTCCCCCAACGTAAAGGATTAAAACAGGCCCCTTAGCTGTTTAATAGTGCCGTACATCAATATTCCCATCTATAGATTTATTAGTCTCCACTGTAAGGCTTACAAGCCCCCCCCCGGTAGTTATATAACACCCAGTAATGTAATCTATTACCCCCCTGTAGATTATGTCCCCCTTAGAATATCATTCACTCCTTTAAGGATATAAAAGCCCCACCTGTACTGTAAATTCTCCCCTTGTAAATTATATGCACCGCCCTACTAGATATTAATACATTTCCCCCTGTAATTACGAAACTCCTGTATAGATCCAATAGAGCCCGCCTTTAGGAAATATTTCACCCTAGTCTAGAATTATATTGCCCCCTGTAGGTATAGTATACCCACAATTCCCATTACATAGCCCCCATACCGACCGACAAGGTAAACTACCAGATAATTACGTAGAAGCTTGAATATCTAAGCCAGACTATACTCACCTGTTTTCGCAACCCACAGCCCTTCAACAGACAGTGAGTCTGAAGCTGCTATAGCGCTGTGAAGACATACCCTTTAAAGAAATCAAGCCAAAGACTATACACCTTTAATTTATACTGAAAAGGTTGGTAACAAAGTAACCAACATATCGATCCTGAATATGGTCCAATATTTTTGCATGACAGTATAATTACTCTTAATGTGAAATTACACTAATAGAGAACAAACTGAAACCCATTCATTCCAAAGGCTACACTAATTCTTTGGCCCATACTACAGTCTACGTTCTGGTACCCACATCTATGTTAAGTTAGTATTTCTATTCTGGTTTATTTGTATCCAAAATGTAATTTTTTTACCTGTATTTCCTTTTCACTTGGTTCCGCATTATTAAACCTATTCTTCTGCCTGCTTGTATTTCTTATGTTATCAACTGAAGTTCCTTGACCTTGCTTGTATCTGTTTTCGACCTCAACCTTATCTCATCAATCTGTAACCCATGCATTCTGCGGGTTCCCTGTTACTACAACTAACCTTCTGTTTCCAATGACCTACTAGCATAAGTGCATAGCCTTCCAAGAGCAAGGTGGTCAATTAACACATGCTTCCCCTTGAAGCACTTACCAGGGATTCCCCTTGATTATGCTCCATCTTACTGTAACAACCTTACTTCTGATCGTACTGATCATACATATCGCCTAAACACCAAATGAACCTAACAAGTCCAATAATGAATGTATTATTTACTCTTGATTCTGTACAAAGACCACTAAAACTTATCAATAATTAATAAATCAAAATACTTCCTATATACTGTTCTTTTGCGTTTTTTACAAGTAAATACAGGACTAATTAAGATATATTATCACATTTCTACTCTCACTTCTTCTTGCCCTAACTTCAGGCTACAATGTATGAAATTTGGCATTCTAAATGCAAATTTCAAATACGACACTAAATATATCTAAAGAATGCACCTGATTTATGCTCAGATCCCCGGTTTACTGCAGTCATAAATTGGGCGGCGCATTCTAGCTCTAAGACGACATGTTGTGGGCACGAGTAAACCACTTTGAAAGTGCTCTAACATGTCCAGGTAGTAGTGTCGACCCTATAAATGATGCAATAGGGGAAGCAATAAAATCTATAGCTTTGTGTACCTTTTCTAGTGCACCCCACGTCCTACGCACGGCGCGCCCGCCCGAATCAGCCAAGTATAAGTGCCAAGCTTGCCCCACTCTGTAATAGCGCCTGATAATGGCGTTTCCAGGCGCAATTTAAGTGAAGCGAATGTGGGCTGAGTCCCCCAAGGATGTCCTTTATCATTTTTCCTTATGTTTTCTTAAAATGGCTCAACCAACATCTTACATCACATTTTACGTTCAGCTTACGATTGAATTGAGTAAGAACATAATCAAAGGCTTTTCAAACCATCATAGTAGCTTTTTTTTTATTATAAATGATAGCAGACTTGATTGACATTGTTTTTTTCCTTTAGCAAACAACATTATTGCTGTGATAACTTATAGTCTAAAAAAAATAATGGAGCCACTGATGGGAAAACATTTCCATGTACCGAATGTCTTAAATTGAAAAAAAAAAGTGTTATACCCACATACAGCCTAAACATTTTCTTGAGTATAAATGTTTGAAAACCGGGCGTCCGACTTAGCCAATTTCTATCTCTGGTTTTAATAGTTACTATCTGCAGTATGTATTGAACGTCTCATATCAATTTGTATACAGTTATTGGCGCCAAAACTTTGGCCCATTTTGTACGACTCTGGAGCGTGAAGCACCCCTGCATCTTACGCATTCGAAAAGTGGTACATGTCTCACAGATTGCGCCAGTTTTGCGGCATACCAACGGTTCATCCATCTATAAAACATAGCATGACAGTATTGTTTGGCTCAAAAGTACAACCAAAAAAATATGGCTCACCCCAATTCATACATGACGCACTTTGAGGTCTTATTTTCTCTCTTGTTGCATTTCAGCAAACCATAACATAATTAAAGAATTGGATTCTAGCGTTAAAAGCAGCACCACTGAAAATCTCCATATTCAACAGCACAATGGCGTCCTCTCATTTATTTGCTGCTTTCAATTAGGTTGTATTAAATTGAACAGATACACTTCAATGCCTTTTCAATGGACATTTCTTACAGAAAAAGATATTCTTCTACTTGAGGCAAAAAAAATATACTGATCAAACATTCAGCATTTGGGGAACTTCTTCTAATCACTAGAAGACGTATTTAGGATTAAATCAAGATATACCACTACATTCTACAAAGATTTTAAAATTGGTTGAGATATTTTTCCTATTTGTGCTTGTCGTGACAAGATACATTGTTCTTTAACACATTAAATGTTAAGAGAGTTAATTATGAAAAGAATAGATTTGCCATCAGTTCTCAGTACCATATCTGGTGTCTTCTCTTGTAGGTAAGTTGTATCTCTTTCTTGAGTCCTCATTGTCCTCTTTGTTTACAACCAAGCCTTGATCCTTTCACTGTCTGTTAGCACTTGTCTTGAACAAATATCCTCAGACAAATGGAGAACCCCGTTACATTTCTTTCATATCATAATATATTTTTCTTCTATCATCTTTCTAATTTTTTCATATTTAAAAAACATTTACAATTGACTTTTCTTTCTCAGAGCTGATGTTCACAGCAATAACTTTTTTTTAATTATGCCACCCTAGCTGTATGGAGCTTTTTTGCTATTCATTATGAGATAGTATTCTCACCAGACTCTTTTTGGGTACACATAATTTTTTGATTAACCTTTTCTAACTTTCTTGGGGTAAATAGAAAAAAAAATACCCATCAATGTATCCATTATTTTATCTATTAGTGTTCATTGCACAGCATAGATAACATGTTACTGCTTTTTGTGGCAGTGTAATTATGCCAATACCAAGTATGTGTGGGTTTAGTAAACTACTTTCTTCACAATCATATAATCTAATTTTATATTACATGTCCATATTCCTTTACAAAAAAGCATTAATTAAAAGTAATCTTCATTCATTTATTTTTGTGCACTAAGGTATTTGGCACTCTATTAGGTCATGCACATCTTAGGCCCCTGGCTTCCAAAGCAGCCCTGCAGCACCACACAATCATACTTGTGTTGCATGGATGGGTAACAAAGGAAGTCTTCTCCCTCTGACTAGAGACAGACCACAGTCGCTGTTAATGATGGAATTTAGGAGGTTAAAAACCCAGGATTAGCTCTTAATCCAGCTATTATAGCCCAGGGTCGTTTCTAGGCTAGATTGCACACAGAGCAGGGAGAAAAAAATATCTCCACCCTCAGCACCATTAACTCATAACGAAACTCTCTAGCAATGCATCACATCGACCATTAACCACTCCCTACCAGGTACTCACACCCCCTTCTGATTACACATTTTTCATTTTCTTTATTAACCCCTCACGTACCCTGGCCGTAACCATACGTCCAGTGGTTTGGGCGGTTCACGCACCTGTGACGTATTGGAGAACGTCCTGAGATCGCAGACAACTACTAAGGCAGATGTTCGCGCGATCGGCGGGGGGTGTCAGGTGTATATAACCGCTGACATCCCGCAGCGTCGGCCCCGACCCCGTATCGCCCCGGGGGGGGGGGGGGGGGGGGGTTAACCCCTTAATTATCGCGACGATGGGTCGCAATAATTAAAAAAGGACCAGGAGGAAAATCGCCCCCTCCTGCGTCTCTGTAGGCGGCACAGGCCGGATCGGGCGATCCGTGCAGCCCTCCCCCCTACAGACACAGGGAAGGGCAGAGAATGCCTTCCCGGGGTTTTTGTCTATGACGTCACGACCCCCGGCCGTGCCCTGTGGGCACGCCCCGGACGTGACTGACTTTTTTGTCTAGGAACCATCAAAGCAAACAAGCTTTACTGATTCCTATAAAAAGAAGTTTTCTAAAATCTCCATTCAAATCCCCTATGGGGAAAAAAAAAAAAAATAAGTGAAAAAGTAAAAAAAAAAAAGGGGAAAAACATGAAAACACAAACACAAAAAAAAAAATAAAAATACTTTACACCGCCCTTTTTCCCCCCTTTACAAACGCCAATCGCCCAAAAAAATGACAAAATAAATAAAGTACCCATATTTTGGTATCCCCGCGTGCGTAACGACCTGCCCTAAAAAAAACTGTCATGTTAATTAACCCTAGGGTTGCCCCCCCGAAAAAAAAACCCTAAAAAAACAATCCAAAATTAAGTTTATTGTTCATCCCGCAGCACATAAAATAAAATAAAACTCCTATAAACGCCAAAGTTGTACCAATTAAAACGGCAGTTATCCCGAAAAAAAAAAGGTCCCCAACACCCCTGAAAACGAAAAAAATAGAAAAGTAACTCAGAAGAAAGCGAGCATAAAAAATTGTTTTACCCACTAAAAAATTTTCTTTTTTTTTTTAAAGTGCTTCAGTTTTAAAAAAAACATATAAATGGGGTTATCCCCCATAATCGAAAGCACCCAAAGAGAAAAGAACTTATCACGGAAACTGAAATGGGACCCCCTGTTTAAAAATAAAAAAAAAAAACACTACTGGGATTCAGTTTTTTTCTTCACCCTGGCCCAAAAAAAGGGATTTAAAAGCATCAAAAAGTGTCCCCCCAAAAATGTCTAATAAAAAACGCAAATATCTTGAAAAAAAAAAGTCCCTACACACTCCAAGCACAGAAAAATTTTAAAAGTTTTGGTTTTCCGGGGACTTGGGCGTTTTGCAAAAACATTTTTTCCGGGTTGAATAAAAGTGTTTTTTATTGTATAAAAGCATTAAAACAAAAAAAAAATAAAAAAATTGGATTCAGTGTAATGTATTGACCTGCTGATAAAGTTTACCATTTTCATATATACCGTACAGTGACCGCTATAAAAAAAAAAAATAAAAAACACTCCAAATTTTCGTCTTTTGTTAAAAAACCTCAAAAAAAACCTTAATAAAAAGTGAACATAGCATCATATGCACCGCAAAAATGGTACCAATAAAAATTTCAACCCACCCAAAAAAACAAGCCCATACACAGTCTGCACCAGCAAATAAAAAATTATGGCTGTCAAAAATGGACAACAAAAAAACGCTTTTTTTTATAGACTATTTCTACTTGAAAAAAATAAAACGAAAAAACAATAAAAACCTATATCATTGTAATTGAAACCAAACCCCCCATATAAAAAAAGTTATCACATCATTTCACTCCCGGGCGAATGCTGAAAAAATTGAAATAAAAAACAATGACCAAAAATGCGTTTTTCCCCCCCATTTTCTTCCCCAAAAAGGGCTAAAAAAAAAACTAGGGAAAACCCCCGGCATCCAAAAAATCCCCAAGTACCCCCCTAGATGAATCCCGATGGGTGTTAAAATCCAAAAGGGGGCGACTTCGGGAAAGGGTTTTTCGCCTGTTCTGCTATTTTTTGGGGGCTTTTGAAATGCGACAGGGCCCCCCACCAAAAAACGCGTTCCAAAAGCCAAATAGCGTCCCCCCTTTTAAAACCCCCCTGCCATGCGCCCAAAACAGAAAGTTTACCCCCAAAATTGTGGGGTATTGCCGAATTTTGGAAGAAATTGCTTAACAAATTTTTTTTGGGGGTTTTTTTTTTCCAGGTTTCCCCTTGAAAAGAAAAATTTAAGCAAAATTTGCAGATTAGAAAAAATTTTTTTTTTTTTAATTTTCCCCACAGCCTTATGCTAAAAAAATTTTGTGAATCACCTGTGGGGTTATATACCCAATGCACCCCTGGAAAATTTTTTCATTAAAGGGTTGTAGTTTTTTTCCAATAGCGGTCTTTTTTTGGGTGTTTATTAAAGTTTTGCACCTTGGGGTGCCCCCCCCAACCTAAAAATGGGCCTAAATAAAAATGTATTAAAAAAGGGGAACCCCAGAGTATATGGTGCTCCTCCTATTCTGGGGTTTAAATGGGTGACCCCAAAAATAAGATAGGGCCACATAGGGGTTTTCTCTAAAAACCAGACCGGGGAAAATTGATATTAAGTTCCCCATTTCCCTAGTCACTTTTTACCGTATTCCAGGAATAATGGAAATAAATATTGAAAATCTGAAAAAAAAATGAAATTTTTTTGAAATTTCACCTCCACTTTGTTTTTAATTTTTCTGTGAAATACAAAAAGGGGTTTTATAAAAACTTCCAAAATGTTTTAAAATACGTTAAGGGGTTAGTTTTAGTGGTTTTCACTTATGGGGGTATCAACATGCAGGCCCCTCAAAGCCCTGAACTGGATGGTCCCAAAAAAAATTTGTATTTTTGCAAATTTTTTGAAAAATGAGAAATTACAAACTAAATTTCTAAGCCCTCTAATGTCGAAAAAAAAAAAAAAATACAATTAAAAAATAAAATGCCAACCTATAGGGGACATATGGTAATGCTAGTTATAAAACAATTTTTTGGGGGGGAATTTAATTATCTGTTTTTGCACGCAAAATTTTTTTGCAATTTAAAAATCGAAAATTTTTTTTCAAAATTTTTTCAAAAATTTTTGATATTTTTCAAAACAAAAAAGGATTGTATGGATAAAAATGTCTTACAACTTAAAGCACAAGTGTCACGAGAAAAAATCCGGAATAAACATGGCTGGGTAAAAGTGTCAAAAAGTTATTCTACATAAAGTGAATATGCCATTTTTTCAAAAATAGGGCGTGTCAGGAAGGTCAAAACAGGCGGGCCTTAAGGGGTTAAACCCGTTTTTGAATGCTCTAAGGGTATGTTCAAAAGATGGTATTGTGGTGCGTACAGTACCGCGCAAAAAATCATGTTTTTTTGGGGAGCCAGCCCTAAACGCGGTACTCCGGGTGGTGCAGGGGGCTGGCAGCGTATTCGTTTGAAAAATTTTGGGCCTTGGGGGGGCCCCCACCATCCCCCCGATTGTATTGTATTAGCGGGAGAGGAGATGCAATTTTCTATTTTTCTTATGAGGCTATGGAAAATAACGTAAGGGGGCTTTTTTCCCCCCGGGTATTAAGCACAAAAAAAGGGCGCGAAAAAACCAGCGAAAGCGCCCCCAAAAAAAGCCTGGAAAACTACCCTAAAATTTTTCTTGTTTTTTCCCCCGTTATTTCTAGAATTTTTTTGCCTTTTTTTCCTGATCTGTTCTTATGTAATTTTTTACCAGATTTGTTAAGTTAAATTTGTATGTAAGACGGAAAACTTAAATTTTTTGAGGCACAAAATTTTATGTGTTCAACGATTTGTGTCTGTTTGGTCTTATTCAGGTCAGGTCTGGTGGCTGTAGTATTAAGCATGTAATTCCACTAAAGGAGAACAGAAGGACTAAGGCTGTAACCGGAAGAAGGCATCATATGTATTTTTGTATTTACTTAATTTTACGTTTTTACATTCTTTAGTTAGAGAGGGCGAATCGATTTCAAAAGTGGGGAATTCGTTTAAATTTTTAGAAAAATTCAGTTCGGGCGGAAATCGAACTTTGGGGTACTTCGGGTGAACGAAAAATGTGCTTTTGATTGTTTAAAAAGCTGGAGCACATGGCCACATGGGCAAAGAACTCTGGGAGGAAGAAAGGCTGCCCCCATGACAGTGCAGAGGTTAAAACCAATCAAGACCGGCGGGTTTTTGTGCATCCCAAAAAAACAAAAAATCCCCCGGGCGCGACGCCGGGACTCACACTCCTTCCCTGGCTCATCAAGGGAAGGGGGCCCCGGGGTTTAAACTCTTACTGAAGAATTGAAAATTTTTTTAATAGCGATTTTTGTGGTGGTTTTGCTTGTCCCCAAGATTTTCTTAAAGTTTTAAAGTCCCCTTTTTGGGTATTGGATTGAAAAAACCATGTGCGTTTCCCCTGCAGGTTATAACATTCCAATATCCAAGTGGGTTCCGCCAGTTCCTGTTGTTTCATTAAAGAAAGCGTTTTTTCAATACAAAAAAAACCACTTTCATTTTTTTTGGGTGCTCAAAATTCTATTGCGCAATTTACACCAGGGGTTTTTAATTTTTGCGTTGTTTTTTTCTGGTGTGCGACCCCAAGAAAAACCCGCTTTTTTTTAAAACCAAAAATATATAAATTTTTTCCTGTAGCCTAAATTCCCCAAGCAAAGTTTTAATTTCAACTGTAAAATTCTTGTTTTTGTTGGCGTAGAAAACAGCAATTTTTAAACACGCACAAAGCTACTATTTGTGGGGGTCAATTTTTTTTGGGGCAATTTTCCCTTTTCCCGGGGTTTAAATTTTAAACGTTTGTTTTGTGGGGTGCTGACAAAAAAAAAAACCGTTTTTTCAATGCCAAAAATATACATTTTTTTGTAGCCTAAATTTATTCCAAGGTTTAATTAAGCCTGTTTTTTTGGGTTTTACATTTATAAAAACACACAGTGTTTTTTTTAAAAGACCATACAAGTAAATTTTTTTGCCCATTTTGTTTAGCGAAATTTTATACCAAGGGTTCCCCCAAACTTGTTACTGGGTTTTATTTGGGGTCAAAAAACAGGGATATTTTATCATATAAGATATCAATTCAAACGTTGTCGTCACTTTTTGAAAAAAACGTATGTCCCGACAGAGAGGGGGGCAGGCTCTGCACCCCGGATGGCAGTGGCACAAAAAATTCCTGGCAGGCCCCAGGGTTTTGCGCACAGAAGGGGGGGGTCGCAGCAGGGGGCACTGGTGAGGCCACAACTGCCGCTGTCATCCCCACAGCCTGGTGTTTTTTCACAACCCCAAGGGTTCTTGATTGGGTTGACTAGGTCATCCCTTCCCCCAGATGACATCTGACACCCCCCCAAGAGTCCCCGGGGGGAAAACCTCAACACAACCCTTAGTTTTGGGATGGCCCGGGAGCGGGGCAGCGGCCCTCACCTTCCTCAGCCCCCCTCTGTCCCCCTCCCCCCCCTCACCAGAAAAATTACATTGGTCGGGGCTCAGCGCCCATATGCGAGGATGAACAATTTGAGAGGGCATCACAGTACTTGGCAGCGAAGAAATGGGGGAATATCGCCTTTTTTGCAGAGGGGGCAAAATTTGATGTGGGGAGTGGGAAGGGGTATGTTTTTAGAGGGGCATCGGCAACCAAAACCCTTGATGGGACAGCAGGGCGATGAAAAAAACCCAAAAAGATGATAAAAATTTGCCAACCGACTTGGGAGCCGGTGGAAAAAGGGGTTCAAATCGTAGGGGAAAGGGCGTCACTTGCGCGTCAGGCGCAGGCAAACCGCAAGTGGGGTTCCGTGGCCGTGATCGCAGGGTAGCAGCAGGTGAGGTGGGAGCCAAGTGGCCATGGGGTAAAAAACCCGCTTCGCAGGGCCAAGAAAGTAGCAGAAAGGGGCCCGCAGGCAGCGGCGGCAGTACCCCCTCAAAGGGGGGGACGTTTCCGGGGAAAAACTGATACTCGGCGGTGTGGGGAGTTTTTTTTGCTAAGACACCCGGAGGAGCCAATATGGGTTTTTATTAAATCGGGGCAGAAAGTGAAAGGTGGCCAAGGAGCAAAGTTTGGCCAAAAAACCCCGGGCCCGCGTCAAAAATGGCCAGCAAAATCCGGTGGCCTGGGAAAACGGGGTTTAGATGTGGTTTGTCCTCCTGCCGCCGCAGCAAACCGCAAACAAACAAAGCGCCCATTTGGGCCCCATGCCATTGCAGCCAGTCAAGGTTCCACCCCCCCTCTGCGGAAAGGGGGGCTTTTTTCCTTTACACATTCCCGGGCCGATGGCTCCCTGCTCCTCGTTAGGCGCCCATCGTTCAGCAGGCTTTGCAAAGAGACAACAGTATGGCTCCAACCACCTAAGGGGGCAGCATGACCGTGCTTTCCCCGTACAAGTTGTTTTTTACTGCAGCCCCCCCTTTCAAATGGTGGACTCTGCAACCCTTCAGGAACTAATGGCTTTTTGGGCCGAGCCCAGAGGGGGAGTTCCCAAACCCTAATTTCTTTTCCCAAAAAGGCATACCAGCACTTTTATAAAAGTAGAACAGAAGGGGGGGTTAGTCCTTGGCTATGGTTTTTTTCCCCAAAGGGCACGGGCGCGCGGACGTCTGGGGCTGAACTACGGTTTTAGGGCCAGTAAAAATGTCCCCCTTTACGGCCCAACTGGTGAATGTGCCCTTCCCCGCCCCAGCACCCCCAACAACTTTGGCAGGAAAAACCGTTTCTCCCCCACTTGTCAAACGCTCACGCGCCAATGTCCGCCCTCCCCCCTCCTCCCCCACCCCACCATCTCAGCCCTCCACAAGTATTTCTCCATCATACCACATGGTAGGGGCACAGCGTTCGCAGTCTACACCTGGCTTGCCTGGCAACAAAAATCACCGGGGGAGGAAAACGGCTCCGCTCATCAGCAAGAAATCGATTTGGGGGGCTTTTCTCCGGCCAAAATGCAAATGGACATGGGGACGGACAATGGGGGAACATGGGGTCCGCGCTGCACCGAGGGGATGGTCCCCTGGGGCCCCTGCATGGCGCACGTGTTCAAAATTTTTGTGAAAAAAGGTTCCCCCGAATTCTTCCACGATCTTTAGAACATTTGAAAAGGCCCCCAAGAAACTGGCAAGACTTTTTCCATTCGTACAAAGCCAGGAACACCCCCCCCTCGATTTGGGAGCGGCCAGGCCCTCCCCCCAACACCTCTGATATTTCAAGTTTCCACCCTTTTGGAAAAATTCGCCCCTCCATTTGGACCGACTGTATGAACAAAAACCATTAACGATTTTTTTATGAAAACCCGGGAAAGAAGACTCCCCTGTGTAATTTGATGTCAGCCAGTGGGAGCCATGCGTGACACCTGCCTTTTTTTGGAGGCCTTTTTAGAAGCGAAATTTTTTTGTCAGTCACCAGGGCCCGGGATGAATAACACTTTCCCCCTGCTTCAGTCCCGGAACAAATGCCCGAAAAATCTGTCTGGGGGGGGACTGGAGATGTGGCGACTACATCCGGGGGGCCAATGAGTCCGGGGGGGACGAAAGGGGAGGAGGAGGAGGAGGACATTGGAGCAGAACATTGGCTGGTGAAATGATTTGGGTTTTTTACCCAGGGAAAAGAGGAGGAGCAGGAGCGCTGGAGGAGGTGGAGGAGTGAGGAAGCGAGGGGAGATGACCCCCAAGCCACCTGGCAGATACAGTGGAAATGGAGGGCCCGGGGCCCCTCGGATTACTTGGTTTTTCAGATGGCCCCCCCAGCATGCTTTTTTTTGCCTGGCTGTGACAGCCGTAGTCCCCATGGGGAGAGGGATACGTCTGCTCTCCCACCCTATTGGAAACCCCGCTACCCTAACCTTTTTCCCCCGCATTGAGAGGGAAGGGCAAACCAAATATATAGGAAAATCCTCCCTAAAACATTGGCTGCTGCCCCAATTTCGGGAACGCCCCCTTTCTGACAGGTCTGACCGGGGGGTTCCTCAGCGCCCCCGTATACGCTGTCCCGCTGGGAGAAGGTTGGGGGGGGGAGGGGCAGTACCACTCCCTCAAGTAACCTAAGTCTGGAGTCACTGTTTACGCTTTTTCCTTCACCCCCCAGTGAGGGGGGGGCCATCGTCCCCAGCCCGGACCCGGAGCAGTCCCCGAAACCAACAGGTTTTGTGGCCTACTTGGACAGCACTCTGCCCCCCCCTTTTAGTTAGAAAGAAAACCGCTGGGCTATTTGGGGGAAAACCCAAAAATGGATGTGTGGCCGCAATTGCCGAGTTTGAGTGGAAGCTGTCCTGCCCACCAAAGTTTTGGCATAGAGCGAGTGTTTTTATGCGGGGGGGCCACGTACCCCAAGGGGAAAACCCCTTGTCCACGGGAAATGTTTGGAACGACTGCCTTTGTCAAGAGAATCAGGCGTGGATCGGCCGGATTTCCACACCCAAAGCCTTAGGCGTCAGTCTGGGGGTTCAAACTACCTGCCTCAGCCATATTCTATGCCGCCACCCACCCGATGCCACACATTCTTGACAGTTTCTCCATCTGCTACATATCTTTACCGGGACTGGTTAAATTTTCCCCCAAACACTCTGTCTTTTGGGCCCCCCTATGACCCATGCTGCTCGCGTTTGCTGTTGCCCTGACTTTCCACACTGGGTTTATTGTGCCACTGTCTGACCTCATGCTTTGCTGTGGCGCTGCCAGCCTCCCACTGTTCATTGTGCCCCTGCCTGACCCAAACCCGTGCCCGGGGTGACCCCCGCCCCTAAAATCATTGGGCCACTCTGTGGCTTCCTCCTTTTTTTCCCCCCCCAGAATTCATTTTGCCACTGCCTGATCTCACCCCGCTGCCCGTCGTGACCTCACACTTTTGGATTGTCCCCTCTGGGCCTAATACTGTTTTGCCGCCCCCCCAAAAGTCTTGTGCCCCCGCCTGATTTATGGCTGCTTTCGTGACCTCCACACTGTATTCCCCTTTTGGCCCCCTCTGTGGCCTAAATACGTTTTTTGGCCCCCGAAAGTCATTTTTGCCATGCCCCGATCTCTCGCTGCCCCTGATCTCCCACGGGTGATTGGCCACTCTTGGCCTAATACTGTTTTGCCCCTCCAGAAAGTCCCCTTGTGCCCTGCGTCTAATGTGCTCTGTCGTGACCTCCACACTGTATCATTGGGGCCCCCCCTGTGGCCTTATACTGTTTTGCCGCCTCCAAATGTCATTGTGCCCTGCCTGACCCCAACTGCTGCCCGTACCTCCGCTCTCATCATTTTTCCACTCTGTGCTTTCCCTGTGTTTTTTGGGGCCACCTCCAGAAAAAGTCATTGTGCCACGCTACCTCATGTGCTGTGGGGTGCCGCCGTCACCCCCCACTCTGTCACAATGTTGCCACCTGAGCTCTCGGGTTTTTTTTTCCAGCTTTCGCTGGCATGACTTTACAGGTACATTTTCCCCCCTTTGGTTTTTTTTTTTTTTTCATTATGCCCTCTTAAGGCCCAGGGGAATTTTATAAAATGAAAACATTTTAAGACGGCGGAAATCATCTTTCTTTTATACTAAAACAAAAAAATTGTATGAAGACCAAACCAAACTCCCTCTGAATTTTAAAACATGGGACAAAGTTCTACGCACCCTGCAAAAACTCTGTCCCCTGGAAATAGCTGCTTTTTTTAAAGCGATTCGTGCCGAAGTAATTTTGGAACGAAACGAAAATTTTTTTTTTGGAAAATTCGGCGAAGTGAAAAGAACGAATTTTTTAGAAATTCGCCCACTCTATTCTTAGTACATTTTTTTTTAGCACTGGGGGGGGGGGGGGAGTAAAAATTATCTAGTATGGGTAAAAAAAGAAAAAAAAACTACCCCTGCCAGTGTTTAGTACATGTGCTAATCATGTGGGTGTAGAATCTGCATTATGGGAGCTGCTATAGAACTACAAGTACTAGCATGGAAAAACTAGTATACTTTTTTAAAAAAAGGGTTGTCTCACTACAAGGATTGCCTTTTTCCATTTTAAAGATCTCCCCAAAAACAAATCAAATTTGCAAAACAGTCCCTTCTTTTTTCTTTTATCCCCTCTTTTTGGGCTGCATAACTCCTCAGATCGCTTAGTTATGATAGGGTGGCCGCTACCCAAATATAGCCCCCCTTCCACTCTGGCACCTTTTTTCCTCCCCCGGGGGGGCTCACAAAAAATTAAAGGGGAACTTTTAAACGGGATGGTGGAGGGGAGGGGATTTTCCCCCGGGAAAAAATCTGGGTTTGGGGGGATGTTTTTAAACCATTTTCCCCCCGGCATGTTCAGGGGGTTGCCCTGGTGGTATTCAGCTGATAAATGCAGGGGAGGGCAACAAAGAGGGGTTTTTAAAAAACAGCAAAAAGTTTTTTTTCTTAAAAAGATGTTCAACCTGAAAAGCATTCCTTCCAGTGATCAAATCAAACATTTGTAAACCCGAAGCAAGGAGGGGGTTTTGGGGTGCCCACTCCACTAAAACCCAAAATACATAAGTATCGCAGGAGCCCTATTTCTAAACCCATGGGGTTGAAAAAACCCCCGAGTATATGAAATGGGGTTTAGCTAGTTCTGAGTTTTTCTATCAATACGACCTGGGGGAAACTTGTACTCACACTCCTCCACATGTACTGCCACCACATGAGGGAATTCACTCCTTGGAGCTATCAGGTCTCTCCATCTCTTAATTCTATTTTGTCTGGTTCCTTTGGCTTCAGGACCAAAAGTAAACATGTTAGCTAAATGGACCACACCCACTAGAGCCCAGCAGGGACTCTAGTGGAAAGCTGTCAGGACATCCTGTAGAATCACACTCCACTCTTCCAACTAAAGCTGAACTATAGGGCCTTATATAAACGGTAACCCGCCCTGCTACCATAACAACCATCCTTGCTTTAGACTTTACTGAAAAACAGAACACATCAAAATGACAGTGCAGTTCTTACTAAACACATAAATAATAGTCAGTGTATCTAGGTCTGTTTGCAATTTACAAAAATCTTCCATAGATTGCACTATACTACATAGCTTGGTATCATCTGAAAAAAATAGAAACAGCAATTATTTACAGGGGCACAGAAATAACTGAGCTGAGCTCTTTAAGAACCTTTGGATGTAAACCATCTGGGCCTGAAGCCTTGTTCATATTTAAGTCCATTTAACTTGTTTTAGACCATTTCTACACTCAACCAATTTATTATAACAGCTGATGTATTAGCAGTACTGGTACGGTTTACATCCGCACTGGGCCGGCCCCCATCTGCAGTCACTCCACCCTCATCAACTACTGTGAAAAGAACGCATCCCTCACTCAACCTTACACGATGCAATGCCCAGTACTGGGGTACTATATATAGAGTTATGCTCAAAAGTTTACATACCTCGGCAGAATTTTTGCTTTCTTGGCCATTTTGCAGAGAATTTGAATGATAACACAAAAACTAACATGGTTAGTGGTTGGGTGAAGCCATTTATTGTCAAACTACTGTGTTTTTTTCTCTTTTGAAATTATAACGACAACCAAAAACATCCAAATGACCCTGATAAAAAGTTCATGTATCCTGTTGATTTTGGCCTGATAACATGCACAGAAGTTGGCACAAATGGTTTTATATGAAAAAAATTTGAGGTTCTTCAACTAACTAAGAATCTTAAACATTTTTCATATATCCTGAGTAGCAGAAATACTTTTCCAAAAATTCCTATGTGCCTCTTGATAGTTCTTTTAGTGTGCTGCTGTGTTTAGATTGTGTTTGTATATTACTGCCACACCAGTGTGCACCCATGCTCATTTTTTTTCCTAAAAAGTTTTTCAGATGTGCTGACCAAATATTGTTTCTAGTACCCAGAGGCAGAACTTTACATTTCTCCACACTGAACCTCATTTGCCAAGCAGATGCCCAAACACTCAGTGTGTCCCGGTCTGTTTACAATTTACAAACATCTTCCATAGATTTACACTACACTACATAGCTTGGTATCATCTGCAAAAATAGAAACTGTAAATATCATGTACAGTGGCACAGAAGTAACTGAGCTGAGCTCTTTAAGAACTTTTGGGTGTAAGCCACCTGGGCCTGAAGCCTTGTTCATATTTAAGTCTATTTAACTTGTCTTGGGCCATTTCTACACTCAGCCAATTTATTATATCAGTTGATCTATTAGTAGTACTGGCACTGCTTACATCCGCACTGGGCCCACCCACATCTGCGTTCACTCCACCCCATTCATCTATTTTCTCTTTGTTAGTATATACAGAGCTGAAGAACCTATTAAGTAGCTTTGCCTTCTTCTTATCCCCAGTGACCAGCTTCCCATGACTGTTATTTAGATAAGAGGTATCTTAAGAGCTGCAGTTGGCACCTGGCAAACAGCTTAGTGCAGGATGGCTCTTGCAGGGAGCAGTCAAAGTGTTGTGTGGGTGGCTGCTTCCCATGTTCCAGGCCAGAGTCAGCTGACTAGGCGTGGCTACCCAGGACCAGAGATATTTGGCCTGAGAGGCTACAGACTGGAGATATCCAAGATCTCCCATACAGCCACAGGATTAAGGTGATATTCAGTGATACTACCACTTTATTGGCCAGTGCTTAGATGAGCAGGAGTTCATTTTGATTTGCTCTCTGTTTATGTTTTCGCTTGTTGATGTCATTGTGGATGCATGAGTGCCAATAAAATATGGGGCAACCATGTTTGGACCATAAATCTGTCTTTGTCTCTGTCAAAGTTGGACTTTGCTGCGATCCCAGAGTGGCTTCTGCTCACTATATATATATATATATATATATATATATATATATATATTATATATATATTATTTATATATATATATATATATATATATATATATGTATAGCGGTTTTTAACTAAGAACCTCAAGAAATGTTTCATGTATTATATCCTGAGTAGCAGAAATGCTTTTCCAAAAATTCCTATGTGCCTTTTGATAGTTCTTTTAGTGTGCTGCTGATATTGGATTGTGTTTGTATATTGCTGCCACACCAGTGTAGACCTATGCTCATTTCTTTCAAAAAAGTTTTTGGGATGTGCAGAACCAAATATTGTATCCTAGACTGTTTGTATGGAGGAGTGGCTTCCTCCCTATGTGCTTTTTGATAGCTCTTTTAGTGTGTTGCTGATATTGGATTGTGTTTATATAGATACAGATAAAAAAAATTGCAGCATTCCATTAATAGTATAGATGAAGAAAAAGTCTTTTATTTCATCAAGCCTAGGTCTTGCATCAAGAGACAACACTGTTAGAGCTACATGAAATGTCTGCATGTCAAAGTTTTCAATAGTTGCAGGAAGTCTATATAAACAATTTGATATAACCAACTTTAACCAAGACAAAAGAATGTAGTTCTTTAATAAACAAAAACTAAAAATGCATACAGTACTGTGAAAAAAATACGGCAAAGTAAGAAAATATTGAAGTGTTAATAATTTATTGATATTATTTAATAAAATACAAAACAAATAAAGAAAACAGTAATTGTAACCAAATCAATATTTGGTGTAATCACCCTTCGCCTTCAAAACAGCATTAGGTACACTTGTACACAATTTTTGAAGGAACTCGGCAGACTGGTTGTTCTAAACATTTTGGAGAAGAAACCATAGATTTTCTGTAGATGTAGACTTACTCTGATCCTTCTGTCTCTTCAGTTAATCACAATGATATACAGGTCTGTCTGGGGGCTAAACCAACACTTCCAGGATTCAAAAGACAAAAGATGGTAACACAAAATATTGATTTGATTTTAAATACTCTTTTTTCCACCCACTTTGCATTTTGCTAAGTAATAAAAACAAACTTTTCACAAACAGCCTCTGTTCATTTGTCGACGCGTCAGGACCCTCTAGATGGGGTTTGAAATGTCACCCAATATGTGACGTATATGTGACGTTCCATAGCCCCTCGGGTTCTTAAATATGGAATCAATATACATTTATGACATATGGTATCCCCATAATTGCATATGTAACCTCAGTTTGGTTCCTTTGATGCTTTAGACCTTTGTAAGATAACACTACTTTGGCTCCTTAGAGGCTGGCTAAGGTGTGAACAGAATAATAAAGGGCTTTTGAGGCTTGACTCCCTGCTGCAATTGATTTCCTTTGCATCAAATGGCTGGCTAGATTTGGAGTGAGTGAATAATTATTGATTTTCTGTGGGAACAGATTCTGAGTGAGGCTTGGTATTTAATTATGAGGCCTTGGATTCAATTCTATGATCATCACAAAACTGTTAAAACTTCTATTTATGAAAGCATTTTTAAATTAGAAATGTAGTACATAGTAAAGCTGAAGAAGTCAGAAGAGGGTTTCCAAGGTCAGATGGTAAAAGCAAATTGGTATTGCATGCAATAGCATCCCAAATGTCATTCCAAACTGGTATTGCATAATGTTCATAACTCTTTTGTGAGTAGCCCTGTTAGCTATCATACTTAACCACCTTTGTGACACCTCACGATGACACAATATCAGTAACTCTAAGAGAACATAGTTTCCTGGACCTGGATAAACACCTCCTGCATCTCAGGATTGAATTCCTTAAACTGGATTACAAACCACAAATGACTAACACCTAAGTGGCAGCCATCATCAGGGACAGATTGCTTACATATAGATCTGAGAGGGGGGTCATTAGAAAACCACTTCTCACCCTGCTTCCAAAACAGGTTTAAGACATGAATACACATTCACAACACTGACAGTGTTCCTGTTCCATAGTCACAGTTATTGAACAGAATCAAACAGCTTTTTCCTGCAGGTCTTCTGGTTTATCTGATATGTGTAAGCAATGTTCCTCCACAGACCTCTGTTGGCTAAACAAGGAAGACTCACATTAACTTCCACCGATGAACTATTACTAACAGTGGGACAGATCTCTCAGTGGTGGCACATTTCTACATAGGGACATACTCTATTGATAATTTTCAGATTATGGTTTTAAAAGCACATTTTAAGATGCAGTGAAAGAGGAAGGAATGGAAATTTCAATTAATGCTTTAAATATGACATAAATATAAATGTTTGTTTCATGTTGCCCTGTGTCTGAACTGGTCTGTTTCTGAGGGCCACAAATTAGCCCTTCGACAGCAAAGAGATAACAACAAGAGTTAAGGTCTTTCTTATCACACCCCACAAGTTTGCACTTTGTTTTGACCAGTTGTAAATAACTTGCTGTTCTTGAATTGCCTTATCTACTAATCTGACATTGTTATTTTTAAAGTTTTTTGATGGTCACTTTTTACTGTGTATAAAGTCTATGACTGAGATGAAGAGAAATAGTGCTCTCAAAAGCCTAACATCAAATCTATTCAGACTTTAAAAGGTATCACTTGATTTCTTTACTCTTCTAATGGTTTGTAAATGCAAACAACTTTTATATAGTCAATGGTAAGAAGAAAACAGCTCACCTCCTCCAACATGCAGCAACGCACTGGTGTAGTGCTATGGCCAAGTTTCAGCACGGTTCTGGGCGCCACCCCTCCTCAATTCAAAAATGCAATAGGTAATGAACCAGCTTGTAGACTTGCTCCAAAATAATGCTCTTGCAGGGCTTCTTAAAAACATCCAAATTTATTATATGAAAATCATGTTAAAAGATCACAGCAGTTATGCTGTATGCAAACGAGAGACTCCCAGTGCGAGCTTAATCATGCAGGTTAGCAGACCGACGCGTTTCGGGTCACATGACCCTTACTCATGGTAGGGTCCTTGAGTACCATGAGTAAGGGTCATGTGACCCGAAACACGTCGGTCTGCTAACCTGCACGATCAAGCTCGCACTGGGAGTCTCTCTTTTGTATACGACATAACTGCTGTGATCTTTTAACACGATTTTCATGTAATAAATTTGGATGTTTTTAAGAAGCCCTGCAAGAGCATTATTTTGGAGCAAGTCTACAAGCTGGTTCATTACCTATTGCAACTTTTATATAGTATCTATAAGACTTATGTAGTAACATGTGGAATATGTTTTGTAAACAAGCCAAATAAGCTACGTGTTAGCAGCAATAACATATACAAAATTGAGAGCTTCCACGATTCACAGTAGTTACATCCATATATTTACATTTTGCTTTATTAGCATATGGATGCAACATTGCAAGTAGTTCTTCATTTATCCATGTATATAGAAAATATATTATTTAAATTTATCCACTATTCAGTTTCTAATTTTATGCTAAAGTGTTAAGACAAACCAACTTAGCAATTGTTTCATTCCTTAATAAATTAGGTGTCATATTTTCAGCATATGTAATCATATATCATTGAGACGCAGATGCCATTCTAAGGGTAAACCAATAAAATAACCACAAAGAATAATCTCTGTAGCAGAAAAGAACTGTGTATTACGGCATACAATAAGTAAAGGAAGCCTCATTTAGAAGTTATTATTTTCTGTAATCCTGGCAATAAAATAACTTCCCTGCCGTGCGTCCCTGTAAAAAAAACATATATGGTGGCTTATGAGTCTCTTAGGATGATTTAAATGACAGAAGGAATGTTATGTGGCAATAATTCATTTTTTAATTTATGTTAAATGTCCAGTTTACATGCTGTTGAATATAGAAGTATATTTTAACTAAATCTATCTTTAAAACCTATAGTTACATCATGTTGTATAAAAAAATTACTTAAAATATCAGCATTTGATCAATTGTTGTTAGTGATAAAGTTTATAGTTGTCAAGATATGTCCTTCCACTCAGGGTAATTGAAAATATATTGATGACAATGCAACTGCTTTTATTACAAAGTGACTATGAAAAGCTTACTTACTAATCTCCTAAACAGGATAGTTCAAGTTTAACAATTTATTAAGTTTATTTCATGTATTATACAATCAATAGTTGGAAATTGATGTATGATAAAAGAATACTGTATGTACTCCTGTATAAATTCACCAGTAATTCTCAGACATGTATAGAAAAGAGCAAAATCCCTTATATGTGATCAAATAAACAGTAGGAAACACAATTACCGTATATACTCGAGTATAAGCCGACCCGAGTATAAGCCAAGGCACCTACGTTTGCCACAAAAAACTGGGAAAATCTATTGACTCGAGTATAAGCCTAGGGTGGAACATGCAGTGATACTGGTAAAATTTCAAAAATAAAAATGGATACCAATAAAATTACATAGGCAGGTATAGGCAGGTAGAGGTCCCTCATAGGCAGTTTATTGTCCACCATAGGCAGGTATAGGCAGTTTAATGTCCCCCATAGGCAATTATAGGCAGGTATATGTCCCCCATAGGCAGGTATAGGCAGGTAGATTTCCCCCATAGGCAGGTATAGGCAGGTAGATTTCCCCCATAGGCAGTTTAATGTCCCCCATAGGCAGGCAAAGGCACTTATATGTCCCCGATAGGTAGGCAATAGCACTTATATGTCCCCTATAGGCAAGTATAGGCACTTACATTTACCCCATAGGCAGGTAAAGGCACTTATTTGTCCCCCATAGGTAGGCATAGACAGGTATAGGCACTTATATGTCCCCCATAGGCAGGCATAGGCAGGGCTTGTTAAAAAATAAAAAATACAAATACTCACCTCTCTCCCCTCTTACCTCTCCACTCCGATGCGACCAGTCTTCTTCCCGGCGCAGGCTGTATGCCAAGAGGAGTCGCATACAGTTTAGAGATCGTCGACAGCGCCTGGGCTATGGCAGCGCCTGAACACTGTTAACTGACCGGAGGTTCAGCTGTTTGCACTCCCAGAGGAGTCGCATACAGCTGAAGTGATCCCCACAAGCGCCCGTGCCATGGTAGTGCCCGGGCCATAGCAGGGCCCGGGCACCCGCTAGTAACTCGAGGATCAGATGTACGCACTCCCAGAGGAGTTGCATACAACTAATGGATCTCCACCGGCGCCCGGGCCATTGCTGCGCTCGGACGACGGTGGTGATTCGAGTATAAGCTGAGTACTCCTTTTTCAGCACACTTCATGTGCTGAAAAACTCGGCCTATACTCGAGTATATACGGTACCTTTTATGTAAGGCTATGTTCACACGGCTTAACTGCGGGATGTAATTACGCCCTGCAATTACCCCGTGTGGCCGGGGGCGGGGCGGAAGCGGGGGGCCGGCACCTCGCCGGCGCATAGACATTCATTACTAGCGGCGCGTATACGCCACTAGAAAGTGACATGTCAATTATCTCCCCCTCGGCGTATTCGCCGAGCAGGGAGAGGAGATGTAATCCATGGTTCTCTATGAGAACTGTGGATTACCGTAATGACCAGGACGTTTTCAGCCCGTAATAGGCGCACTCCGGCGCGTAATTATGGACCGAATTATGTCCTTGATCAAGTCGTGTGAACATGGCCTTAGGCAGAAATGGACAAAAATAATATGTCTGCTCTTAAGTGCTGAGGTCATAGCTTGGAGGATAAATGAAAATGTATAATGTGCATGCTCGTTTATATAAGCATATTAGAAACTATTGTATAAAACTCTGAAAAAATTGTGGATTTTCTTTCATTTAAATTAAATAATGTGTAAAAAGAGAACCTCCCTTTAGGTTGAATTTACTCTTTATTTTTGGCCTACTTTTAATGTATAGTGGATCATAAACCACGGCACACCAAATATATGATGCAAAACAATAACATTTATTGACACTGGGCAAATTAGCGTATCACAGAGAGGGTCTACATTTGTGTTCAAATAAACATACTGAACAAGTGCTCATACAAAAATTGACAACAGCCAAAGGGGATCTTTGATTTCGATATAAGATACGACGTTTCGGCTAAAGCCTTTATCAAGTGACATCTGTATTAAAAAAACATATAACAATGAGTAATTATGACGATAAAAAGAGGTAAAAAGAAAAAGGAAGTAAAAAGGTACAGATGGGGAGGGGAAGGGAATATAAGAACAGGAGTAATAGGTTAAATGCAGAGACCAATGATGGAGTAGAATATTAATAAATAAAGAAAGAACACTGTGAAAAGGAAAAGGACGAAAGTAGAACAGCACGCAAGTATAATAAATGAATATATCTTACCAAACAAGGAGAGATAGGATAATGCAACATATATACTGAATATAGGTAGAATCCAGTATGTGCTAATGAGAAAAAATTAGACATAAGTTTACCAGAGAGACCAATGACGCACTAGGGGCGACATGTATGATCGGGCTTTTCGCCCCTTTTTTTGGCGTATACTGCGCCTTCCAGCCCGAATCCCGCTGTCGGACGCGGGGATTCAGTGTTAGGCGTAGTGTTCGCCACTTTCAGCTGCACCCCCGCATGAAGGGGCGGGCAGTGGGCGCGGTGTGGGCGCGGGGTAGGCGTTCCGGGGCGGGACGCGGCGCGCTCGTATACTCCGAGGCATGTACGATGGCGAGTCGGCAAACCGACAGGCAGACCAGGTTTTTTTTGGTCTAAATGCTCCGGCAGAGGCGAAGTGAAGCAGGATCCAAACATGCGAGGAAGCAGATAGAAGATCGCGACAGAAATCTCGCCGCTCCGCTCCGTGCAGCAGGAGTATGATTCCGAAAAAATCGCCTTTATAAAGGCGGAAAACAGTGTCAGAAAAGAGCTGAACGTAAAAAATAAACATAATTAAAAAAAACACTTTCCAAAACTCTAGAAAGGCACAATATCAAGAATTATGATGTTGGAAATTGCCGGGAAATACAGTATTTCAAATTCTGAAACCTATTCTCATTGGTCGGCAGAAACCGGCCAATCAGAATAGGAGCGACAGTGAACCATTAAAACCTATGGGGAAGGATTGACCAATCAGAATTCACGGCGGGATAATTCAAAATACAGTAAAAAGACAAAAAAGAGCTGATTGGCTGAGCTAGTGGGGGCTTGGCTAGCTCGACCAATCAGAATAGGAGCGACAAAGACCCATTCTAGTCTATGGAGAAGTTTAGACCAATCAGAATCCACGGCGGGATAATTCAAAATACAGTAAAAAGACAGAAAAGAGCTGATTGGTTGAGCTAGCGGTGCTTGGCTATCCCAGCCAATCAGCGCGCGAGCTACTTCTCCCATTATAGTCTATGGAGAGATGGGCGCTCTGAAATCTCGCCGCTCAGCGCCGTGCGGCATGGAGTATGAATAAAAAAATCATTTTTATTAAGTGTAAAACGTTATCAGATAAAGAGCAGAACCCTTCTTTACAAATAAAGCAGTTAAAAACCCGAACAAACGCGTTGTTTGTCGCCGAGACCGGCGCTACATAGGGAATTGCAATAGAGAGAATCGCCGGGAAATACAGTAATTCAAATTGTTTAAGCTATTCTCATTGGTCGGCATAAACCAGCCAATCAGAATAGGAGCGACAATGTCCCATTATAACCTATGGAGGAGAATTGACCAATCAGAATAGGAGCGACAATGTCCCATTATATCCTATGGAGAAAAATTGACCAATCATATTCCAAGGCGGGACAGTTCAAAATGCAGTAAAAAATGCAGAAACGAGCTGATTGGTTGAAGCGGCGGGGGCTCGTCCAGCTTAGCCAATCAGAGCGCGAGCTACTTTCTCATAGAGTTCTATGGGGAAAAGAAATTCTGAGCGCGCTCTGTGATTGGCTAAGTTAAAAGAGGCGCCGTTATTTGGACCAATGGGAGAGCGAGCGACGCTCCTATGGGTTTTCTAATGCAATCTGAAATCAAACTGTACATTGCCGAAATCAAATTATAAGACTACAGAAGTGGTCCTGATGTGTATATAAAATGAATAATAATATTGGGTTAACGAAAAAAAAAAATTAAATCAATAAAATCATGTTTATTTCTTTATTTTCGTTAGCCAAGGATCAATAGTATGGGTGCAACGCATTGTTCGGGATTTTAACTGCTTTATTTGTAAAGAAGGGTTCGGCTCTTTATCTGATAATGTTTTACACTTAATAAAAATTATTTTTTGATTAATACTTCATGCCGCACGGCGCTGAGAGCCGAGATTTCAGTGCGCCCATCTCTCCATAGACTATAATGGGAGAAGTAGCTCGCGCTCTGATTGGCTGGGATAGCCAAGCCACCGCTAGCTCAGCCAATCAGCTCTTTTCTGTCTTTTTACTGTATTTTGAATTATCCCGCCGTGGATTCTGATTGGTCTAAACTTCTCCATAGACTAGAATTGGTCTCTGTCGCTCCTATTCTGATTGGCTGAGCTAGCCAAGTTCCCGGTAGCTTAACCAATCAGCTCTTTTCAGCATTTTTACTGTATTTTGAACTATCCCGCCGTGGATTCTGATTGGTCTAAACTTCCCCATAGGTTTAAATGGTTCACTGTCGCTCCTATTCTGATTGGCCGTTTATGCCGACCAATCAGAATAGCTTTCTGAATTTGAATTACTGTATTTCCCGGGGAAAATTTTCCAATATCATAATTCTTGAATTAGGATATTGGAAAGTGATTTTGTTTTATGTATTTTTTATTTTTTAGGTTTCAGCTCTTTTCCTGAGAATGTTGAACGCCTTTATAAAGGCAATTTTTGATTCATACTCCGCACCGACATGTGGAATGATTTCTCGCTGTTCCAGCCTGTCTCGCATCGGAACTGTTTTTCGGCGCAGTCCCGCATGACGCCTAAGTCCCGCACTGTGCCCATGTCCCCGCACTGTGCCCCACAAACACTGGCGAGGCACAGTGAACATTTGCACGCATGTATGAGTGCGCTACCTCCGGCGGCGAATCATAGGCGCAGCGCCGCACTGCGCCTCGGTCCCCGCACTGCGCCTAACACACTGGCCAGGCATGGCAGACTTTTTCCCGCATGTATGACCGCACTACCTCCGGCGCCGAATCATTGGCGCAGCCCCGCACTGTGCCTCGTACCCGCACTGTGCCTAAAACACTGGCAACTTTACATGCTATGTATGAGCGCGCCCTGGCCCCGACATAAATCAGGCGCAGATTCCGCCGGAAAACTGGCGGAAAGGTGCGCCCTTACCCAGCAGGATTCATACATGTGGCCCTACATGTGGAATAAAGATGGGTAAAAATACATACCAGAGGTAATAGAGAGAAACTCCAAAACAGGTAGAAGTAATAAGTCCACAGAAGTCGAGCGCTAGCTAGAGTAAAGAAAGGGGGAATATAGTTATAAATATATTTATAAATAAAATAACCACTGTGCAGAAAAGAAGAGGAATAAATAGCAGCTCGATAGACATAAAGTACCTGGGATGATAGGAGACGTCCGACAAGTGTGAGGAATAGCCGGCAACTGCTCGCTGTGCGATCGTCCGGAAAAAGGCGTCCGCGCATGCGCGGAGAGTCCGCGCATGCGCAGAAGCAAGAATAAGACGCCGAAGACCCAAGGATGTCAGACAGGCACAGAGATGCCTGTAAATGTATAGAAATGAAAGAGAAACGCTGCAGAATACAAAGGAGTAAAGGGGCTAAGAAAGGAGATTATCAAGAACAGAAGCAGAGTAAAGATCTAAGGATAGAAGGATAAACGATTAAGAGATCAGTAACTGACCACATAGGTAAAAGAGATGAGATACACATCAGAAAGAGAATAGAAGACTCACAGAAAAAGAATGGGTATGAAGGTATATCATATACCAACGATATATTTGGCTCAATGAGTGAAACATCATTTGATCTGTGAAAAAAAACAAGACATATCAAAATCTGTAACAATAAAAGAAAAAAGAAAAATAAAAGAAAAAGGGATGAAGTGGAACTGACTCTACAGTATATAAAATAGTGGCAATCACAACAAACAGATGTATAAAGGGTACATGGAGAACACGTACAGATTGGTAACAATATCAACAAGTATGTTGTGTGTAAAATACATGGTTGAGGTTTGACCTCAATGGAGTAAATGAATATTTAAGCAATAAGTAAAACAAGAGTATTGTCATCTTAGAAAGTCAACAAAGGAAACATGAACAACATGATACAAAAAATGATACAAAAGTTAGTGAACGTCTATTTGGGTAATATCATAACAATACGTTTAATTTCTGACATCATATTCTATGTTCATACCGTCAGGTTAAAGGGTACGTAGGGTATGAATCCAAAAACGTTCACGTTTTAGAAGAGTGGCAATACGGTTGCCACCACGTTGGGGAACTGGAACCTGTTCTATCACCTGGAATCTCAGCTGTGATGAGAGGTGGTTACATTTCACAAAGTGGGCGTGTACCGGGAGCAGGGTTTCTTTACAGCGTATGGTTGATTTATGTTTAGAAATACGGTTTTTAACGGCCTGTGTGGTTTGACCCACATATGCCAAACCGGAAGGACATTTCAGTAGATAGATGACAAAATTGGAGAGACATGTATATTGTCCTTTAACCTTTAATGTATATTGTCCTTTGACCAGTATGAGGATGTGTGAAAAAAGATCCCTTTTTAGGAGTAGTTAGTGTCATCTGTCTGGTCTGTGTACGCAGTGAACCCACATCCGCTCTAAAAAGATGGTCCCGTAAATTTATATCCCTCTTATAACACTGTAGAGGGGGATTCTTAAATATATCAATTTGAGGGTATGAATTAGTCAAGATAGGCCAGTGCCGACGTATAATTTGTTGAATTTAAGGGTAAACGGATGGTATTTGAGAATGAGGGGCATGCGTTGTGAAGCCGGCTGAGGTTTCTGTTTAGAATGATTCAAAGAGAAATCATTGTTAATAGTCTGTGAAAGACTTTGATGCAACAAACGTTGTGGATAGCCACGTTGTAAAAATCTATTAGACATCTCTTGTATACGAGTTTGACGGGTCTCAGGTTTTTCTACAAAGAGAGTAACCCGACTAAACTGGGAACGAGGCAAAGATTTATTTGTGTTAGGTGAATGGTTACTCTGACAGTGAAGTAGACTGTTGCGGTCAGTGGGTTTTTTATAGAAATCAGTAGAAAGATTGCCTAGGTAATCAGAGAGAACAATAGTGTCCAGAAAGTTAATCTGTTGAGTATTGTGATGTAGGGTAAACTGTAAATCTGGGAGGACCGCATTGATGTAATTATGAAAGTCCAGAAGTGATGACAAGGAACCTGACCAAATACAGAATATGTCATCTATGTACCTAAGCCAGATTATGGCATGTTGTAAATATAGAGGATGGTCATAGATATGATTGCGTTCAAAAATGGCCATCAGAATATTGGCATACGGGGGTGCTACATTGCTCCCCATAGCAGTGCCTTTGCATTGAATGTAAAATTGATCTCCAAAAATAAAGTAGTTATTATTAGAGATGGGCGAATTGTTTCTAACGAAGTGGAATTCGTTTAAAATTTCAGGAAAACTTCGGAACGAAGTCGAACTTTGGGGTACTTCGGGTGAACGAAGTGTGCTTTTGATTGATAAAATGGCTGCGGGCACATGGCGCTACATGGGGCAAAGCACTCTGGGAGGAAGAAGGGCATAGCCTGCATGACATGTGCAGAGATGAAGCCAATCAGAGACCGGGGGGGATTCTGTGACGTCACCGCACTATATAAGTCCGGGCGCGACGCCGGGAGCTCACACTCCTCTCACTGTGCTCATCAGGAAAGGTGCTGCCGCACTGATAGCTCTTACTAAAAGAATTGATTTTTATAGCGATTTCTGTGGGGTGTCTCAGCTTGTCTCAGAGACTGTTCTCTTAATTGTTCTATTTCAAATTTTTTGGGTATTTGGATCTGAAATCCAGTGTGCGTCCACTGCAGCTGCATATACATTCAATATCCAAGTGGGATCTAAGCCAGTTCCTGTTGTATTCATTGTAAAAAAACAGCGTTTTACAATACAAATACCACTTCATTTTTGGCTGCTCAAAAATTCTATTGTGCAATTTACATCCCGGGGTTAATTAAGCGTTGTTTTGCTGGTGTGCTGACCCAAGAAACCGTCTTTTTCAACGCCAAAAAAATATAAATTTTCCTGTAGCCTAATTCACTAGCTAAGGATAATTTCTACTGTATCTCTTGTTGTGTGGCGTAGAAAACACGCAATTGTAACGCGCTACAAAGCTACTATTTTGTGCGGCTCAATTCTATGGCGCAATTTACATCCAGGGGTTTTAATTAAGCGTTGTTTTGCTGGTGTGCTGACAAAAATAACCGTCTTTTTTCAAGCCCCAAAAAATATAAATTTTTCCTGTAGCCTAATTCACAAGCAAAGGTTAAATTTCAAAATGTATCCTTTGTTTTGTGGCGTAGAAAACACGCAATTGTAACACGCTACAAAGCTACTATTTTGTGCGGCTCAATTCTTTGGCGCAATTTCATCTAGGGGGTTTTTAAACGTTGTTTTGCTGGTGTGCTGACAAAAATAAACCGTCTTTTTTCAACGCCAAAATATATAAATTTTTCCTGTAGCCTAATTCAAAAGAAAAAGGTTTAAATTTTACAACTGTATCTCTTGTTGTGTGGCGTAGAAACACGCAATTGTAACACGCTACAAAGCTACTATTTTGTGCGGCTCAATTCTTTGGCGCAATTTACATCCAGGGGTTAATTAGCGTTGTTTTGCTGGTGTGTTGACAACAATAAACCGTCTTTTTCAACGCCAAAAATATATAAATTTTTTCCTGTACCATAATTCACAAGCAAAGGTTAATTACAACTGTATCTCTGTTGTGTGAGCGTAAGATAAAGAGAGAGAGAGATATGTAGAACACGCAACTTCTGTAACTCTCAACGCTAAAAAGCATACTATATATTTTTGTGCAGGTCTCAGATTCTTTTGTGCGGACAAATTTTCAGCACTACCAGCAGGTGTAAGATAGAGCGTTTGTTTTGTCTGTGTGACTGACTAATAAATTATATAGACCTAGGTCTTTTTTCATCGCACGCTAGGAAGAGAGTATATAAGTTGTTTTTATGCTGTAAGCACTAATTACGCAAGCAAAGGTTAATTAACAACTGTATCTCTTGTTGTGTGGCGATTAGGAAAACACGCAATTGTAACTCACTCGGCTACATAAGACTACTATTTTGTGCGCCTCACAAATATAATTCTATGAGCAATTTACATCAGGGGTTAATAGCGTTGTTTTGCTGGTGTGGTGTCAAAAAATAACCGTCTTTTTCAAAGACCAAAAATATTATTAAATCTTTATCCTGTAAGCCTAATTCACAAGCAAAGGTTATTACAAACTCGTATCTCTTGTTGATCTGGTGGCCGTTCAGAAAAACACGCAATGTGTATAACCCGCTACAAAGCTACTATTGTGGCGGATCAGATTCTATTGCGCAATTTATCAAATCAGAGGTTAATTAACGCAGTTTGTTTTTGCTGTGTGCTGAACCAAAATAATATCCGTCTTTTTCAAACGCCAAAAATTATACATTTTTTCCTGTAGCCTAAATTCTCATGTCCAAGGTGTTAATTAAGCCTGTTGTGTCCGGCCTTTTTACATTTAGTAACATACACGTGTTTTTTAATGACACATACAAGTAAATTTTTCCTAGCCATTTGTGGAGCCACAATTTATATCCCGATGGGTTACCCATGCTTGTTACTGGGTTGCATTTGGGAGTCAAAAACAGGGTGTATATTTATCATCTACAGAATATCATCATCATACAGTGCATGTACTTTTTAGACAAACAGTATGTCAAGACAGAGAGGTGGCAGGCTCTGCACCTGTAGGGTGGGAGAGGGATGAGTGGCAGTGGCAACAAATCACAGTTCCTGGAATCTGGCCCAGGTCGCAGCCAAGCAAGGGGAAGTCGCAGCAGGGTCACTCGGTGAGGGCACAAAAACTGCCGCTGTCCATCTAGCGGCACGTGTGTTGTGTCCCAGCAACCAAGGGTTACTTGAACTTGCGTTGACCTAGGTCATCCATCCTTTCCTCCACTCAAGGATGAAATCGGACAACCCAGCCTAGAGTCGGTGGGATCCTCAGACACAACCCATTAGTTGGCATGGCTCGGGGAGCGGGTTCAGCAGCCACTCCACCTGTCCTCAGCCAGCCTCTGTCCAATCTCCGGGTCCTTCAAGCCAGAAATTACTATGTGGTCTGGGCTCAGCGGCACTATATGCAGGATGAACAATTTAAGGAGGGAGTCAGCAGCTACTTGGCAGTGAAAAAATGGGGCCAATATCGCCCTGCTTTCTGCAGTAGGCGGACAAAAATATAGATGTGGAGAGTGGAACTGTTGGAGGTCATGTTGTGAGAGGTCAGCCTCGGCTCATACCAAGACCAGTGATGAGTGACAGCCAGTGACGATGAAATAACAAATAGATGATGATGTAGCCGACCGCACTTGGAGCGCGGCTGAGGCAAAGGCTCCATCTTCTTCAGGAGAAAGACGGCGTCAGCTGCGACGTTCATGCAGCAGCGCAGCGAAGCAAGGGGGGGTCGTGTGGACTGTGAGTCAGCAGGATAGCGCAGTGTTGAGGTCGGGAGCCAAGCCGGCAATGGGGTAAAAAACAGCTTCGCAAGGGTCAAGATAGTAAGCGGCACACGGGGATCAGCAGAGCGGCAGCGGGGGCAGTAGTGCACTCAGTGCGGAGCTGAGTTGGCGGTAAAATATCAGATCCTCGGCGGTGTGGCAGTTCTATGCTAAAGACCACGGAGAGTCCGAAAATGGCGTATAAGTAGAATTGTGGCAGAAAGTGAAGCGTGGCCAGGGAGCTAAGCTTGGCACCACAAGGCCCTGGTCAGCAAACATGCAGCGTCACCATCCGGTGGCCATGTGGAGAAACGTGGCCTCAGATGTGGTGGTACATCATGCCGCCGCAAGCAACAGCAGCAGCAGCAGCGCCCAGTGGCCACGCATGCCATTGCAGCCAGTCAAGGCTCCACCACCTCTGCAGAAGGGAGCAGTTTCTCTTCTGACATTCATCTTGCCGGTCCAGATGCCTCATGCTCCTCGATACTATCATGGCGCCAGCAGTCGTTCAGCGAGGCGATTGCAAAGAGGGACACAACAGTATGGTCCATACACATTCTAAGGTTAGCAGCAGTGACACCCGGCACCCCTGTGCTCCGTGTCCAAGTTGTTGGTATTGCAGTCCCCTCCCTTTCCAGAAACTGGTGATCAGCATCCATTCAGAGAACTAATGTCTTGTGCCGAGCCGAGAGGAGAGTTCCGCAAACCGTAATTTCTGTTCCAAAAAGGCAGTACACCAGCACCTTCATAAAAAGATTGTCAGAACAGAAGGTGGGTCAGTCTTGAGTTATCGGTTTGTTCCATCGGTGCACGGCAGGCGGACGTTGGAGCTGTGTGAATTACGGCCAGGGCCAGTACATGTCCTTTTTCCGGCCCACTTGTTGAATGTTGCTTCCTGCCAGGCACACCCTCTCCAATTGGACAGGAGACGCGCTTCTCCTCCACGTTGATCAAACTGCTGGTTTGTACCACCTGCGATCAATAGTCCGCCTCACTCCTCCTGACCACCATCACCACCATCTCTGGCCTCACAAGTACTGCTCCATCATACCACATGTGTAGGGCACAGCTCGGTGTCACGCAGTTTACACCTGGCTTGCCTCGGGCGTACGAAGTCACAAGGGAAGGAACTGCTCCCGCGTAATGCAGCAGAAATCGATGTGTGGCTTTCTCCCTCGCGCCAACTGCAAATCGGAACACTCATGGTGACAGACACAAATGGGAGAGGAACATGGTTGTCCACGCTGCACCGAGAAGGGAATGGTCCATTGCGCCCTGCATGGCGCACGTGTTCCAATCTGGTTAGAATAAAAGGTTTTCATGTGAGTCTTCCCACCGTGTGCTTCTGAACGAATTCTGAAACTGGCCTGGAAACTGTGCATGCACTTTATCCATTTCGTCAAAGCCAGGACCACCCTCCTGCAGTTGCAGCGGACCCAGAACGGCCTCCCCCAACACACTCTGGACTATTCGATGATTCCACCCGCTGAATTCCAGCCTGACACATGTCTGGACCCGACTGTAGCGAACAGAGAAAGGCCATTACAACGATTTTTGAATGATCCAGGCAGAAAGAGAAGTACTCCCCTGTGTAACTTTGATGTCAGCCATTGGCAGATAATGCGTGACACCTTGCCGTTTGTTGAGGGCCTTTTGAGGAGGCGACGTTTATTTGTCAGGATTACAGGCGATGAATAACGTCACTTCCACTGCTTCAAGAGTTGTCCTGGAGTACAGATGCTGAAAAATCAGTCTGGGCAGGGGACTGGAGACTTAACGAGTGGACTACATCTCGTGGGACATGAGTCCGGTGGGGACTGAAATTGAGGAGGAGGAGGAGGACATTGGAGGGACAGAAGCAATTGTCTGGTGAAATGAGTGGATTTTCTATCCACGGTGACAAGAGAGGGGAGCAGGAGCAGCTGGAGGAGGTGGATGGAGATGAGTGAAGACGAGGCAGACTGACCCCCAAGCACCGTGGCTGTATACAGTGGAAATGGAAGGACAGGGGCCCCTCTCGGAGGGTCACTTGTGCAGATGGCCAGCAGGCATGCTTATTTGCCTGGTCTATTGATCAGCCTAATAGTCAGCATCGGCAGAGGGATGACTTCTGGCATCCCCACCCTATTGAAACCCTCGCTACCGATGCCAAAATGGGAGCCCTTTTTTCCCAGCTATGAGAGGGAAGACAAAACTCTAAATTCATAGGGAAATCCTCCGATAATCAGGTGGCCGCTGGCTATGTGCCGGCATCGTCCTCAATCCTCTGACAGGTCTGGACCGGGGGGGTTACTTCAGCGCTCACGTACTACTGCCGCGTCTCTGCTGGGGGAGGTGGGGGGGTAGGCAGCAGTACCAGCTCCATCAGTAGTAAACTAAGTTTAGAGTCACTGTATGAGAGCTCCTTACACTCCGCCTAGTGAGGAGGGCAGTCGCCCAGCAGCAGCAGGACATGGAGCAGTCCCCTGACCACAGGTTGTGGCCTACTTGACAGACTCTGACACCTCAGTTAGGAAAGATCCGCTGGACTCTGGGCAGCCAAAGCTGGATGTGTGGCCGTACAACTTGCCGGGTTGCACAGTGGAGAAGCTGTCCTGCCCGGGCACAGTAGTGTGGCATCAGTGCGGGTGTTCAGCTGCGGACGGGGGCCATCGTTACCCAAGGAGAACCCCCCTGCATTGGTCCACGGGAAATGTGGAAAGCTGAACTAATCGAAGATGAATCAGACGTGGATCGGCCGGATTTCCATACATCCACCAATGGCCTTAGTGCGTCGTCTGGGTTCTAAACCTACCTCCCTCAGCCCACTACTTTCGCTGATGGCCGCACCCGCCTGATGCCTACACATCTGCTGTCAGTTTCCATCTGCCTACCACCATCGTTTACCAGGGACTGGTATTGCCACCCCACCTCAATACTATGTCATTGTGCCAACTCTTCATGACCTTATGCCTGGCCTGCTGCTGTTGCTGTTGCCTTGACTTCCACAATCCGAGCTGTGCCACTTGTCTGACTCATGCTTTGCCTGCGGTGGCTGTGCCTGATGTCCTTCCACATGTGTCATTGTGCACAGCCTGACCTCATGCTGCTGCCGCCGTGACCTACGCTCTCAGTCAATTGTGCGCACTCTGTGGCTTCCTCGTGTTTTGCCACCTCCAGATGTCATTGTGGCTCCACTCTCTGACACTCATGCTGCTGCTGTGAATCTGCAGGTGCCCTCACAACTGTGTCATTGTGCCATGCCTGACCTCATGCTGCTTGCGCCGTGACCTCGCCTCTAGTCATTGTGCATTCTGTGGCCTTCCTAGCTGTTAGATTGCACTACCAGAATGTCATTGTGCCACTGCCCTGATCTATGCTGCTGCTCGTCGTGGACCTCCACACTGTGATGATATGTGCACATCTTCTGTGGCTAATACTGTTTTGCGCCTCCAGAATGTCAGTGTGCCACTGGCTGATCTAATACTGCTGCCGCGTGACCCTCCCAAATAGTGTGATTGTGCCACTCTGTGGGCGCTATCATACTGTTTTGCCGCCTCCAGAATGTCATTAGATGCCAACATGCCATGATCTCATACTGCTGCCGCGTGACTCCAAATGTGTGATTGTGTCTCCACTCTGTGGCTAATACTCGTTTTGCCGCCTCCAGAATGTCATTTGTGGCCATCTGCCTCGATCTCACATTGTGCTGCTGCTGACATGACCTCCACACCTGTATCTTGTGTGCCACTTTGGTGGCCTAATCTATTTGTCGCCTCCAGATATGTCATTGTGGCCACTGCCTGATCATCGATGCGGCTGCTGTCATGGACTCCACACTGTATCATTGTGGCACTCTGTGGTCCTAATACTGTTTTGCCGTCTCCAGATTGTCATTGTGACCACGCCTGACCTCATACTGCTGCCGCCCGTGGACCTCTGCGTCTCAGTCATTGTGCCCTTGTGGCTTCTCGTGTTTTGCCACTCCAGTAATGTCTTGTGTGACCACTGCCTGACCTTCGTGCTGCTGTGGTCTGCCGCGTAACCTAGCATCACTCTGTCACTAATCGTTGCCACCTGAGCTCCTCTGTGCTTGATTTTTCCAGCTTTCGCTGTCTGTGACTTTATCAAGGTACATTCCAGCTTGAGTTTTGGTCAGTTTTGCCCCTCTTAAGTGCCCAGGGAATTTTATAGTGAAGCGATTCTAAGAGCGGCGGAGTCATCTTGTCGTGTCATACTAAACACAACATTGTATGAAGGAACCAACTCCAAGTGTCCCTCATCGCTTATTTAAGCATGGCACAACGTTTACATGCACACTGCATGCCTGTGCAGCCTGGAAGAATAGCTGTTTTTAACGCGATTGTGCCGGAAGTAATTCGGATCGAAACGAATTTTGTCGGAAATATCGGCAGGAAAGTGACCGATAATCGACATTTTTGGAAATTCGCCCCATCTCCTAATGTTATAAACTCTTTCTAATGATAGAGCATACAGAAATTAATAATCATTATTTTATATCTTAATTTATGGGTTTTGTTAATTATTTTTTATCCCAAACTATTTTAGTCATAAGAGTATATGGCATTGAAAAAATTAATATTTTCCATATATGAAGCGAACATAAAGCTCTCTTTGAAAACTAAAATTAAAAAAACAGAATGGCCTAAGAGTCATGAGATGGTGAAGCTGACCCATGTTTCCTAATCTTTCATGCTTTCAAAATCAGGGTTTATATAAAATTAAATCTTGAAAGTATCAAATGAGATTGTTTCCTCGTGTTTGTCATATGTTGGTTTAAATTTATATATATTGTACATACATTTTATAAACGAAACATCTAAACCATGAGCACTATTGTTTTTTAAATCATAAAGAATTTTGTATCAATTGCCTATAATTTGTTTATTAAACTAATATTAACATTTGTTGATTTTTTCTACAAAAGTATGATGTCTAATAGATTTTTTTTGAGAATGTGTATATGAGTAGGACAAATTATGGTTCATATACTGTACATCAAAAAATTGGAGGGTAATGTGATTAAAATTAAAATATAATTAAAAAATATAAATTAAAAAAGCTTAAACTTGAAAATTACCTTGGTACCTCTTATTCTAATCATCAAAAGATTTTTGTGTGTATGATGATAGAGTGGTCAAAGTGTGATGTGTTTACTGGAAAAACAGGGTCTTACCAAGTCCTGGCATAACAAGCAGAGAGATCAATTATGCTGAAGGACTAAGGAGAAGACAGCTATTCCTTTTTTAACCCTGCTGGGGAAGCTAATAAAATCTTAGTTTGACTCACAGAGCACTCACAACAAAAGGAGCAATCCTGTCTGCAACCAAATCCTGTTTCATCTGACTCCTATATTGCCCTGCAAAATAGGGAAAGAACAAACACCCCAAAGAGCGCACCCTTGTGGGATACTGTAAAGCATTAAAAGAAAATGTGGTGAGTATGTAGCTGCTCACCTGGTTATGTTGTACTTTGAAAAAGGAGGCACAACTCTCCGTGTTGCAAATTGCCGGTTCAAAGCCGATATGAAGTGTGGATTGCTGCTGCTGGTTCCCATGGCCTCGATTTCAGGAGAAACAAAAATAAGCAGAAAGCCAGTTATACTAACTCACCAGTAAGTGGCTGGTACTGATATAAGCGCTCTGTCGAATTTTCGAAGTTACTTCAAAATAATCCTTTTGTTAATTCTATGGATCTGCAGCGCTTATATCTGTACCGGCCACCTACCGGTGAGTTAGTATAACTGGCTTTCTGCTTATCCTATATTGCCCTAGCACAATGACATAGTCCAACCCAACATATTTCAGTATCGACCACCACTTCATCAGGGAACAGGAGGAGGTAGTTGTATTCAAGAATGGAAGCCAAATTAGTTCTCAATGCACTGCATGTAGATGAAGAAACAGAGAAAGCACCCAAATCATAAAGGCAAAATTTATTTTATCATTTTGGAAGCAAATCGGTCATGAAGGGGAAAGAGGAATGTGAGCGTATGGCTCCATGCACCAGTGAACAGCTCTATTGTGCCGTTTAACACAAACATGCCAAACTGTGGTATGTGATGCTGGCCATGGCAGAAATTTAAAAAAAGTAACACAGGAAGTTCTCATATCAAGTGTATCAAGTTACCTAGGAGATTGATGTAACACCTCCTATAAGTGTACTAAGCCTATTTTTATCTTTCAAGATCCTCATATCTAAAAATGGAAAGCATGTGAAGTCGATCTTTCTGTAACCTAAGCACTAGGAAATTCTGGTAAAGGTGTTCAGCAAACCTAAGAAATTCCTGTTTGTCACTGTTCCATATGATAAAAAAGTCATCAATGTACCAGTCCGAAGACAAACTTGTTCCATCCATGTTGACATATGGTCACCATAAACCTTGAAGTTCTCTCACCAGCCGAGATACAGATTTGCGTACATGGGGGCAACTGGGCTCCCCATCACAGTACCCTTCAGCTGTGGAAGAACTTAATGTTCTACAAATTATTATAGAATACATGTTCTAATGACTAAATTTAGAGATGGGCGAATTTCTCAAAAATTCGATTCGGTCACTTCGCCAAATCTTCTGACAAAAATAAATTCGGTCCGAATTATACTTCGCTCGAATCGACGTTAAAAAGCTGCTATTTTCCAGGCTGCACAGAGCCTGCAGGTGATGTTAGAACGTTGTGCCATGACTTAAATATTGCAGCGGAGCTTTTGGTGGTTTGGTATCTTATACAATTGTAGTGTTTTTGTATGACACGCAGATGACTGCCAACGCTCTTAGAATCGGTTCACTATAAAATTCCCTGGCATCTTAAGAGGGCAAAAATTGACCAAAAAACTCTAGCGGGATTGTAGCCTGAAAAAAGTCATGTGTTGTCTGCGAAATGCTGGAAAAAAACAAAGCTGAGAGCTCAGGTGGAACATTAGTGACAGGTGAGGATGGTGGACGGCGGCAGGCAGCCCACGTCAAGCATGAGGTAGGTTAGTGGCTCACATATGGACCATTCTGGGAGGGTGGCAAAACACGAGGGGGAAGGAGGAAGCCACAGAAAAGGGGTTGGCACATGACATGAGAGCGGAGGTCACGGCGGCGGCGGCAAGCAGTATGAGAGTCAGGGCAGTGTGGCTCTGGACAATGATATTCTGGCAAATGATATTCTGGAGGCAGGCAAAACAGTATTAGGCCACAGAGTGGGCACATTACACATCACACAGTTGTGGAGGGGTCTCGGCAGGCCAGGCCCTAGGGGAAGCCCGGTTAGGCCAGCAGTATGAGGTCAGGCAGTGGCACAATGACATTCTGGGGAGCGGCAAGAAAACAGTATGATAGGCCACAGAGTGGCACAAACAATGAATACAGTGTGGAGGTCTCACGACAGAGCAGAGAGATCCAGGGCGTGGCACACATTAGTGCAGGCAAAAGCAGTGGCACACCGGGACAACTTTAGGCACATTGACTTTCTGGTAGGCCGGCAAACACAAGGTATTAGGCCACTCAGAGTGGCATCAATCACACAGTGTGGATGGTCACGGCGGAGCAAGTTATGAGTGTTTCTGGCGAGAAGGTGGCCACAATATGGCACAATGACATTCTGAGGCGGGCCAACACAAAAACAGTATTAGGCCCAGTGTGCACAATCACACTGTGTGGAGGTCACGGCGCAGCAGTATGAGATCAGAAGGCGGCAGTGGGACAATGTCATTCTAGGGGAGGCGGCGGCAAATATCAGTATTAGGACACAGAGTGGCACAATCATCACAGTGTGGATGGGTCACAGTGGCAGCAGTATGAGGTCATGACCGGCAGTGGCATCAATGACATTATGAAAGGCGGCCCCACACACAACAGTATTAGGCCAGAGTGGCACAATCTAACACAGTGTGGAGGTACGACGGGCAAGCAGTATGAGGTCAGGGCAGTTGGCACAATGATATTCTGGAGGCTGGGCAAAACAGTTATTAGGCCACAGAGTGGCACATCACACAGGTGTGTGGAGGTCACGGCGGCAGCAGTTTGAGAGTTCAGGCAGGTGGCCATTGAAATTCTGGAGGCGGGCAAAAGGTATTTAGGCCACAGGGGTTTTTTTTTGCACAATCACACAGTGTGGAGGTCTAAAACAGCATGCAACATTAGATCAGGCGAGTGGCACAATGACCATTCTGGAGGGGTGGCAAAACAGGAGGTAGCCACAGAAGGTAGAACAGAATGGAACACTGACTGAGAGCGGGAGAGTCACGGCGGCAGCCAGCATGAGGGTTCAGGCAGTGGACCCGGGCCACAACTGTGTGACAGTCAAATGAACCACTCAGTGTGGAGGTTCCCACGGTTTAACAAGTGGCCAAAGCATCAGTATGAGGTACGGCAGCAAAGGCTACAGTGGCACAATGTACATTCCTGGAGGCGGCAAAACGTATTGGCCGAAAGTGGCATAGACCTATGCCTCACTTGTGGAGGTCACGGCGGCTAAATGCGGGCAGCAGTTATAGTGGTAAGAAACAAAGGCAAAGCCAGCGATGAGTATAATACGCCACAGTGTCTCCTGACAGTGGCAGCAGTTTATGAGATCAGGCAGTGGCACAATGGACATTCTTGAGCGTGGTCAAAAAACAGTATTAGGCCAACAAGAGTGGCACAATCACACAGATGTGGAGGTTCACGACAGCGCAGCAAGCATGGAAACAGCAGTGGGCAAACAATGACAATTTCTGGAGGCGGAAAAAAACACAGTATTAGGACACAGAATGTGGCATAAACACACAGAGTGTGGATGGGTCTTCCACGGCTGGGACAGCTGACGTTATGATTGTAAGGCAGTGGCACAATGACATTCTGGAGGCGGGCAAAATCCTGTTTTAGGCCACAGAGTGGCACAATCAACAGTGTGTGAAGGGACGAGGTTTCACGACCAGCAGCAGCAATTGGAGATCCAGAGTGGCACAATGTATATTCTGAGAATGGTTGGAAAAAGGAGGATGCCACCGAATGGCACAAATGAACTGCAGTAAGTGGAGGTCACGGCGGCGACAGGCGCCCAGCCAGCCAGCATGACGGTCCAGGGCAGTGGCACAATGACTCAGACTTGTGGAGGACATGCGGGCAGAGCAGCCACCCAGCATGCACTGCTCAGCATATGAGACTGAGGAGGTCAGACAGTGGCTCACTCACAATACACAGTGTGGATGTCACAGTGGAACAGCCAACAGCAAGATGAGGTCAGAGAGTAGGACAATGACAGCAGTAGTGTTGAGGTGCGGGTGGGGGGTGGCAACCAATTGGAGCAAATAATACCAGTCCCCATTGGGAATATGGTGGTAGGAAGATGGAGGAAACTGTCAGAGATGTGTGGCATCAGGCGGGCGAGGGTAAAGGGACGGGTGGCTGGGCGGGGAAGGTTGAGGGGGAGTAATGGCGAATCAGAAGGTGGCGGCATTCGATAGTGGCTGAGGTGCTGGAGGGCAGGTGATTTGAACCCAGACATTGGTGTTGTGGAATATCTGGCCCGATCCTACGCTGATTCATTCTTGACAGAGGTCTCAGTTCGTTCCCACATTTCCATAGTGGACAAGTGGGTTTCGCTTGGGGGTATAACCGATGGCAACCGCCGCAACTGAACACCCGCTCTGATGGCCACCACTACTGGCCGGGCAGGGAAAGTTCTCCACTGCAAAAACTCGGAAAAGTTGCGGACACACATCCAGTTTGGCTGCCCAGGTTACGTCCAGCGGATCTTCTAACTGATGTGGCAGAGTGCAAACCCAACCATACCAAACCAAACCCCCCCACCCAACCCAATCACTGGCCCAGTAGGGCCACACCAGTTGGTTCTAGGGACTGCTCCAGGTCCTGCTGCTGCTGTAGGCGACTGCCGCCTCCTCATCTAGGAGGGTGAAGGAAGAACTTGCTCATTCAGTGACTCCAGACTTAGTTTACTATCTGATGCGAGAACTGGTACTGCTCCTACCCCCCACATTAACCCAGCAGCGCTATGGGCCAGTCGAGTACGTTACGTGAGCGACTGAGGAAACCCCCCCCCGGTCAGACATGTCAGAGGAGGGCGACTGCCGCAAATAGGACAGCGGCCAAACAGATTACGGAGGATTTTTCTATAGTATTGGTTTGTATTACCTCTCAATAGCTGGGCTAAAAAGGCTCCATTTTGGACCGGTAAGCGAGGGTCCAATAGGGTGGAGAGCCAGAAGTCATCCCTCATGCGGATGCTGACTATTCGGCGTCACTAGCCAGGCAAATAAGCATTGCTGGCGGAGCCATCTGCACAAGTGACTCTCGAGGGGCTCTCTGCCTCCATTTCCACTTATAATGCCAAGGTGTCTTGGTGTGTCATTATGCCTCGTCTTCCTAATTCTCCATCCACTCCTCTCCAGATGTACTGCATCCTCCTACTCTTAGTAACTGGTAGAAAATCCACTCATTTCACCCAGACAATGTTCTGCTCCAATGTCCTCCCTCCTCCTCCTCCATTTCAGTCCCCACGGACTCATGTGGCCGAGATGTGTCGCCCACGTCTCCAGTCCCCTGCCAAGCAGTATTTTTCAGCATCTGTTCCATGGACATCGAAGCAGTGGAATGACGTTATTAATCCCCCCCTAGTCTGGAAACTGACAAATAACGTGCATCATCGAATGGCCTCAACAAACGGCAGCTGCACACAGGCTGTCATCAAAGTTATACAGGAGAGTACTTCTGTCTGCTGGATATCATAAAATCTGTTAATGGATTTCTTGTTCATTACAGTCGGTCCAACATGTGCAGGCTGGAATTCCAGCGGGTGGGAAACACATCGCATATCAGAGTGTGTTGGGGGAGGAGTTCTGCCGCTGCAACTCGAGGGGGGTGTTTCTGGCTTTGTACGAATGGTTAAAGTGCATGCACAGTTTCCTGGCAATATTTCTGAATGTTCTGAAGATCGGTTGGAAGACTTCAGGATCCTTTTCACCAACCAGATTGAACACGTGCACCATGAGGGCGATGGACCATCCTCTCGGTGCAGCGCGGACACCATGTTCCTCCCATTGTCCGTTCAACAATGGTCCGATTTGCAGTTGGCGCGGAAGAATGCCACACATCGATTTCTTGCTGCATGGCGCGGAGCAGTTCTCCCCTGTGTGACTTGTTCGCCGAGGCACAGAGGTGTAGAACTGCGTGACACCGCTGTAGCTACACATGTGGTATGGATGGAGCAGTACTTGTGGAGGCTGAGATGGTGGTGGTGGTGGTGGAGGAGGAGGCGGACATTGGCGCAGGTCGCAGCAGTTTGTCAACGTGGAGGAAGAAAAGCGGCGTTCTACTGTCCCATGTTGTTGGTGTGCAGGGACTGGAAGACTATTCACACCAGTGGGCCGTAAAGGAAATGTATGAACTGTCCATAGTAAGCTCCAGAGTCTCACGCTGCCGTGCACCTTGGAACAAACGAAAAGCTCAAGGACTGACCACCTTCTGTTCTTCATATTATGAAGTGCTGCGTACCTGCCTTTGGGAAAAGAACATTAAAGGCTTGGAACTCTCCATCTCAGGCTCGCCACATGCCATTAGTTCTCTGAATGATGCAGAGTCCACCATTTGGAAAAGGAGGGACTGCAATTAACAACAACTTGGACAGGAGCACAGGTCAGCTGCTGACCTTGGATGGGTTGGACGCATACTGTTGTCTTTTGCAATCAACCTCGCTGAACGCTGCTGGCGCCATGAGTAGCGAGTGCAGGAGCATCTCCGACCGGGAGATGATGTAAAGAGGAAACAGCTCCCTTCTTGACAGAGGTGGTGGAGCCTTGACTGGCTGCATGGCATGCGTGCCACTGGGCGCTGTCGCTGCTGTTGCCACGTTTCTCTCCCAGGCCACGAATGGTGACGCTGCCATGTGTTGACGCAGGGCCAATGGTGCCAACGTTAGCTCCCTGGCCACGCTTTACTTTCTGCCCACAGATTCTAACACATACCCATATTCGGGCTCCTCCTGATGTCTTAGCAAGAATTCCACACCCACCGTGTATCCGGATTTTACCGCCATCACTCGCACTGAGTGATACTGCCGCGCTGACTCGCTGAGCCCCTGTGCTGCTACTTTCTTGGCACCTGCCGAGCGCGGTATTTTTATCCCCCGTGGTCCGCTTGGCTCCCTGACTCACACTGCTGCTATCCTGCTGACTCCGGCTCCACACGACCCATTGCTGGCTGCGCTGCTGCCTGTAGCGCAAGCTGAACGCCCTCTTCTCCTGCTCGATGATGAAGCCCTTGCCTCACCGGCTCCCAAGTGCGGTCGGCTACCATCTCTTATCTATTTGTGTTTCATCCGTCACTGCTCGTCCCTCATCACGGGGTCTTGGTATGCCCGTTGGCTGACCTCTCACAACATGCCCTCCATGCCACTTCTCCTCACAACCTTATACGTTGCCACATACTGCAAGAAACAGGTGATATTGGCCCATTTCTTCGCTGCCAAGTAGCTGCTGACTGCCCACCTCAAACTGTTTCATCCTCGCTTATATTCGTGGGCTGAGCCCAGACCACATAGTAGATTCTGGCCTGGGGATCCGGTTGGGACAGAGGCGGGCTGAGGGACAGTGTTGGGGCGCTTGACCCGCTCCAGGGGCCTTGCCAAATAAGGGTTGTGTCTGAGGTTCCCCACCGACTCTTGGCTGGGGTTGTCAGTTCCAGATGTCATCGGGAGGAAGAGGGATGACCAGTCAACCAATCAGAACCCTTGGGTTGCTGAAAACAAACACACAGGCCGCTAGGATGGACAGCGGCTGTTGTGGCTCACCGTGTGACCCCTGCTGCGACGTCCCCTTTGCTGTGACTGCGACCGGGCATGTGTCCAGGACTTGTTTGTGCCACTGCACTTCGCAGGTGCAGTGCCTGCCACCTCTGTCTGAATACTGTTTGTTCTAAATGTTAAGAAAATGTTTGATGTAGATATCTGTATATGATAAAGATACACCCTGTTTCTTGTACTCCAAATTGAACCCTGTAAAAAGCTTGGGTAAACCTTGGATATAAATTGCGCTTCCCCAAATGGCAAGGAAAATTTAACTTGTATGTGTCGTTTAAAAAACACTGTGTGTTTCTACTAAATGTAATGGCACAAACAGGCTTAATTAAATTCGGACATGAATAGGCTACTGGGAAAAATGTATATATTTTGGCGTTGAATAAAGAGGTTTATTTTTGTCAGCACAACCAAGACAAAACATGCTTAATTAAATCACTGGATGTAAATTGCGGCAAAAATCTTGAGCCGCACAAATAGTAGATTTGTAGCGTGTTACAATTGCGTGTTTTCTATGCCCACACAAACAAAGAGATAAGTTGTAATTATCCTTTGCTTGTGATTAAGGCTACAGAAAAATTTATCTATTTTGGCGTTGAAAAAGACGGTTTCTGGGGTCAGCACACAGCAAAAACAACGCTTATTAAACCCTGGATGTAAATTGCGCAAAAAGAAATTGAGCCCCACAAAATAGTAGCTTTGTAGACTGTTGGGACTATGGCGTTGAGGGTTACAATTGCTAGTGTTTTCTACGAACAAAAAGAGACTACAGTTGTAATTATCCTTTGCTTGTGAATTGGTACAGGAAAAAATTCTGATATTTTGGGTTGAAAAAGTCGGTTTTTGGGGTCAGCACACCAGCAAACTCAAAACGCTTAATTAAACCCCTGGATGTAAATTGCGCCAACGAATTGAGCCCCCTAAATAGTAGCTTTGTAGCGTGTTACAATGCGTGTTTTTACGCCACACAACACAGAAGATACAGTTGTAATAAACCTTTGCTTGTGAATTAGGCTACAGGAAAAAATTTTTATTTTGGCGTTGAAAAGACGGTTTTCTTGGGGTCAGCACACCAGCAAAACAACTGCATAATTAACCACCTGGATGTAAATTGCGCCAAAGAATGAGCGCACAAAATAGTAGCTTTGTGCGTGTTTCAATTGGCGTGTTTAATACGCCACACATCAAGAGATACAGTTGTAATTAACCTTTGCTTGTGAATTAGGCTACAGGAAAAATTTATTATATTTTGGCGTTTGAAAAAGACGGTTTCTTGGGGTCAGACACCAGCTCAAAACAACCCCCTTAATTAAACCCCTGGATGTAAACTTGCGCCAAAGAATTGAGCCGCCACAAAATAGTAGCTTTGTAGCGTGTTACATAGTGCGTGTTTTTTCTTACGCACACAAACAAGAGTACAGTTGTAATTAACCTTTGCTTGTGAATTAGGCTACAGGAAAATTTATATATTTTGGCGTTGAAAAGACGGTTTCTTGGGGTCAGCACACCAGCAAAACAACGTTAATTAACCCCTGGATGTTAATTGCGCCAACACGAATTGAGCCGCACAAATAGTAGCTTTGTAGGCGTGTTACAAATTCGTGTTTTCTACGCTCCACACAACAAGAGTTACAGTTGTAATACCTATTGCCTTGTGGAATTACGTAAAGGAAATTTTATATTTTTGGCGTTGAAAAGACGGTTTCTTGGGGTCAAGTCACTCAGCAATAACAACGCTTAATTAACTGGATTGTAAATTTCGCCAAAGATTGAGTCCGCCCAAAATAGTAGCTTTGTAGTCGTGTTACAATTGCGTGTTTTTCTACGCCAACACAACAAGAGATGAAGTTGTAATTAACCTTAGGTTGTGAATTAGGCATAAAGGAATAAATTATATATTTTGGCGTTGAAAAAGACGGTTTCTTGGGTCAGCCACCAGCCAAACAACGACTTATTACACCCATGATGTAATTGCGCCATAAGATATTGAGCCCACAAAATAGTAGCTTTGTAAGCGTGTAACAATGCTTGTTTTTACCGCACACAAATAAGAGATAAGTTGTAAATTAACCTTGGCTTGTGAATTAGGCCCTACAGGAAAACATATATATACATTTTGGCGTTGCAAAAAGACAGTTTCTTGGGGTCAGCAAACAGCAAAACAACGCTTAATTAACCCTGGATGTAAATTGCGCAATAGAATTGAGCAGCCAAAAATGAAGTGGTATTTGTATTGTATAACACGCTGTTTCTTTAAATGAATACAACGGTACTGGCTTAGATCCACACTTGGTATTGAATGGTTATGCAGCTGCAGTGGACGCACAACTGGATTTCAGAACCAATACCAAAAAATTACGAAATAGAACATTAGAGGAACAGTATCTGGTCACATGCTGAGACAACCCACAAAAATAGCTGTATAAAAAATCAATTCTTCACTGTATGAACTATCTGCGGGCAGCCACCTTCCTGATGCGCACAGTGAGAGGAGTGTGAGCTCCCGGCGACGCGCTGGGGACTTATATAGGCCGGTGTGTCACAGAATCCAGCCGGTCTCTGATTGGCTTTCACTTGCACATGTCATGCTGGCTATTGCCCTTCTTTCTCCAGAGTGTATTTGAACCATGTAGGCCATGTGCTCGCAGCATTTTATCAATCAAAGCACCTTGTTCATCCCGAAGTTACCCCAAAGTTGACTTCGTTCGAAACCGAAGTTTTCCTGAAATTTAAACGAATTCCACTTCGTTAGAATCGATTCACCCATCTCTATTTATAATACATGTGTATGAAATTAAATTATCAGTCCAGTTATTTTATGTCCAATTGCATTTAAAATATAATAATGTGTATAATCCTTTTGTTTGGTTTTTACTTTATATTTCTGGTAAATGTTTAGAAACTTTAAGAAAATTGCCTTTTATTTTGATATTTTTATATTAGACTGTAAACCACAAAATGAACAAGTGCCTGACTCATAAAAACAATTAATCTGAAAAGCCTGACACTTAAAGTTGTTTTTTTTCATGCAATATTAGATTTTTTTTAAATTACTTTTTAAATTAATTTTATATATATGTTATTAGAAATGTATGGCATGTCTTAATTTGAAAATATGTTTTTTAAAATACTAAGTATTTCTAACATGCATTATGAAAAATTACTAAAAGAAATTTTGTTATTCAGTTTTAAAAAATTTATATTAAGCTTATATAAATAGTTTTTCATAAATTAAGTACATGCTTTACCACGTTACATATAATTAGAATTTGTATTGATTTGCTTATCTATTCAACTACAATATACTTTTGGAATATATGTTTTTAGCTTTTGAATAAGTATGAAATAAAAGATATTTTTAGCTATGGTTCTCTTTAAGTCCTATCCCAGGAACTAATAAAATTATTTTAGGGCTTAAGTTTTGACTGGATCCCTTTTAATAATTTTGGACATAAATATTTAAATGCAATAATTATACATGGGTTTATCTTCTTTAAACATCTTTTTCTTTTAAAGATGTTTAAACGCAAGAGTTAGCTAAGATAACACAAAACAAATTTAATGTATCATTTAAAAAGCTGTGTTTTTAAACATAAAAATAATTTGTTTTGACAATTTAATTTTAAAATTATTTTATTTTTTGCTTATATCAGTGTATAAAATGGAATCCTAACCTTTAAAATTACACATATAAAAAATTTTTAGATACTATTTTTCAAGACAGTATCTGAACAGTAATTAGTTTCAAGTAAAGTAATTAGTAGTAAATTTAAGTAGATTATAAGTTAGACATTTATATTTTATTGAGTAAATAGCTAAATTGTTTTTAACTTTGATTTCTGCTACTTCTATAAGTAAACAAATAGATCTTAATAAAACATATTTCTTTTTAACTGCCATTGTCTTCAAGTCATATTTTAGGAAAAAACATTTCTTTTAAGGGCTTGACTTCAGGACAAAATCCTTTTTTTTTTTAAATGATAAAACAGAAAACAGTCGGGCTCACGTACAAAGAGACCCAAAAGGACAAACCCGGTCCCCCTTTTTGTAACCAACAACCCCAGGGAGACCCTACGAATTTTTTGCAAGTAACTTAAAACCTGTGCTACTTTAAGAAAACAATAGATCAAAGACAAATTCCCAGTCCCCCTCCCCCCTTTCCCTTTCGGAAAAACCACCAAACCTGCGGCGTTTTAATTGTGGGGGACCCCCCTGGGGCCCCCAACTAAAAAGGGGCGCCTCACCCTGTTTCAGAACAGGTAAAAGCCTGCAGGCCCCTCCCACTCCCTGACAAAAAACCTGCCCCACACCCACAGCAGGGGGCACAGAATTAGGGGGACTTTTTCCTGCAGGTTAGCAATGTGGTGTACCCTTTTTTAATGTGGGGCCCCAATGCCCGACCACGGGCCTTTTTTGGGGGGGAAAAACAGGGCAAAAGACTCAGCCAGCGCTTAAACTCACACAAAATTCACTATTAAAAACGGGTAGAACTGATCTTCCGGGTGGCCAACACTTCCCCCGAGAGGACCACTGTATTGAAGGGATCTAAGATTGTGGTTTTAAGGGAAAAACTTTAAGACGCAGGGGAGGGGAAAGGAATGGGAAAAAAAAATTTAATGCAAAAATTTCGGGACTCTGCAAAAGGGGAAAAAATATCCAGGGCTAGTTTTATGTCAAATTTATATGTAAACTGTGATGGCCCCCAAAAAACACTGAGGGCTGTGAGATAAGAGGGCAGATTTACTACCCCTTGTCATGCCTCCCCAAGTTTCCAGTAGTTAAATGTTTTGCCCTTTTAAAAAATGCTTTTTTGTTTAAAAATTGCTTTTGTTATGTTTAAAAAATTCCCCCTAAGATCCTTTAAAGGGTTTCCCTGCCCTTTTGTGTAAAAAAAAGCCTGTAATTTTCAATTTTTTGTAATCATCATTTTGAAAAAGGGGAGCTAGTTCTTTTCAAAAGCTCACCATCAAATTACTCAGTTAGCCTCAAAAGGGAAATGGGCCTGATTTCTTCACTCTTCTACTCCCTTCTAGGGCCTAACACGGTACAACTTAAAAAACAAGCTTTTTGGAAGATACCAAAACTTGAAACCGCTCAAAAGGAATTAAAAACCCGGGTTAAAACTTGCCCAACTAAAACAGGGGACATCTTTTTCTTAACAAAAGGGAAAAAAGGGAAAACCTTTCCCAAAAAAGGCTTCAACTCCCAAAACCCAACCCGGCCACCTACAACACCCTTTTTCAGAAAAAATTTTTTTGAAACATCTGAAAAGCTGGGAAACTAAATGTTTAAAAAATTTTTCCCATAACAACAAGAGAAAAACCAAGGAGTTACAGGCCCAAAAGACATCATGGAGTTGACAAGAGGAGTTAAAAGGCCCCAAACCCCACACATATTTCCGGGAAAGGGGGGGCCCCAAAGGACAGGGCTTATCAACAACAAGAAGAAAAAGCTCCAGAGACTGAGAAAAAAAGGCCCTACTATACAACCACAAGCACCAAAGCCCAGCTCACAGAACCTGGTGGTAAACCCTTTTCCCTCCTATAAGCCAAATAAGCACGAAATTTTCCAGCTCTCTCCAAAGGTTTTCTCCTTTTTCCCCTCAACACTCACCGACCTTGTCAAACTCGCAATGACATGGAGGAGTTTTTCAAAAAAAGAGATTGCGGGAAAAACTTCAGGAAAAGACCTTGAAACACAACCCCCCTGGAGAACCCCCCATAAGGAACCCCCCAAAAAAATAAAACCTGGCCCCCACAGCCTGGAACTAATGCACATTTATAAAAACATTGACTGTTTCAAAAGAAAGAAAAAATGGAAAATTTTGGGGGAAATTTAAAGAAACGGGGCCCAAACCTAACCCTGCAGAAAAAGAAGGCCATACCTCACTGAAAAAAATCAGGACTAATTAAAAAACCACTGAAAAAAGGGGGGCGAAAAAGTCAGGTTTTAACACCTCGACTATACCGGGAAGAAAAACAGGAGCTTTCCAACCTTGCCCATTACCCCAAACTTAAATTGATACCCACAGGGGACTTTAAAAACAGCTAAAAAATAGGAACAAGAATTTTCCAAACTCAGGTCCGGGCCCAGGTAGGGGGCTCATCCCAGCGGCCCCCAGGCCGGGCTGCTTCTAAAATGCCCCCCCAATATCCACAAAAAAGGAAACCCGGGGAGGCCAATCATTTCTGGTTTTGGGGACTCTGACAGAGAATATCTCTTTTTGGGGTTTAAAAATTTCCCCAAAAAACCCCTGGTAAGTTTTTAACCCAAAAGCTACACCGGACCCCAAGGGTTCTTCTTAACAAACTCAAACCCCGGGGGCCCACCCCCCTGGGGGCACCTTTTTGGAAACCCAAAGGATGTAGAATCGTTGTTTTAAAAACCTTTTCCCCAAAAGGATGGATTTTGCAGATGTGGGACACACCCTGGAGAAACAAAACCTCCCAACAAAACCCAAAATTTAACACAGCTCTACAGGTTCATACTCAGCCAAAAACTTTTTTAAATTTTGGGAGAGGCCCTATATCTACAGGGAAGGGAACTTCTTTTGGGGTAGATGTGCCCCCCAAGTATAAAAAACCCTTTTTTAGGGCTAAAACGGGAAGGAGGATCTTCCAAAATGCACCCCCCAAAACCCCAAATGGGGACCTCCGTTACATCGATGATAATAAAGCCCATCGGGACTGCAGGCGAGGAGGCCCAAAAAAATTTCCCAAAATTGATTTAAAATTCTTCCACCCCCCCATCAACCTCAAGCTTACCTATTCAGAGAGAAAAAACCACTTTCTGGAAACTAAAATTTAAACTTTCAAAAAACACCGGTTTACCCCAAAACAGTATCCCACAAAAAAAAGGGACAAAACGGCCTCCCTGGGAATGAAAGTTTCCCACCCCAAGCACACAAACAACCCTTTTTCTACAGCCAGGCTATACGGTACAATCTTTTGCTCCAACAAACAAAATGGACAAACACCTCCTGGATTGGGGACAAAATTTCTCCACTTGGGGTACAAAACCCAAAAATTCGGACAATCAAATCAGCAAAAACGGCCCCCCCCAAAAGACAGGGCTGTCATTCAAAGAGGGCCCAGAAGGGGCGAAAAGGGCCCCAGTTTTAAAACCCACAACCCCCAGCTGGAATCTACGAAAGTTTTCCAAGGAACTTTAAAACCTTGCTACATTTGAGCCCAAAAACCCAAAACATATTTCCCCCGCCCCCCCCTCCTCTCCCTTTGGGAACCACCAAAAACCCGCGGCGTATTATTTTCCGGGCGCCCTGAAGGCCCCAACTGAAAATGGCGCCTCACCCTGCCTGCAGAAAAGGGGGCAAGACCTGCAGCACTTTCCCCACGTGACAGTGTTCCTGTCCCACGGCAAAAGCAGGTTTCCAGGGGAAATTTGGGGGGCAATTTTTTCCGCAGGTTAGCAAGTGGGGTATCCCGATTATGTTTGCGCAATGCCCGACCAAAGGGTTTTTTTTGGGGGGAAAAAGGGAAAAAACCAGGGCCAAACGATGAACTCACACAGATTCACTTTTTAATAAACAGTAGAAATGTCTTCCAGTGGCCAACACTTCTCCAGAGAGGACCCCATGTATTTAAGATCCCGAAAATTGGGGTTTTAAAAAGGGAAAATTTAAGAACTAGAGGGAGAGAAAAAAATGGGGAATTTAAAAATTTTAAGCAAAAAAATTTTAGACTCTTAAAAAAGGGTTTTAAAAATTTTCCCTGCTAGTTTTTTGTCAAAACTTTATGTGAAAAGTTTATGGCCACAAAATTTCACGTGATGGCCCGTGAGATAAGACGGGAGAATTTAAAAAGGGCCCCCCTGTCTGCCTAAAAAAGTTTCCAGATAGTTTAAAATTTTGAACCCTTTTTTAAAAACTTTTTTTGTTTTAAAATTGCATTTTTTTAGTTTAAGAATTCTAAGATCCTTTGAAGGTCCCCCTGTTTTGTGTATTAAAAAACCTTGAATTTTTTTAATTTTTGGAAAATAACATGTCTGAAGAAGGGGCTAGTTTCCCCCGAAAGCTCCCATCAAATTTTACCCCAAAGCCTCTAAAAAAGGGATCGCCTGGGTTTCTTCAATCTTCTACTTCTTTCAAAGGCTAAACCCGGGACAACATTATACGAAAACAAATAGTTAATTGAAAAAATGGAAGAAAAAATAATGATTTGACAAAGGAATTATCTTTTTAAAAGGGGGTTTTCCCAAATTTTTTTTAAAATTTTTAAAACAAGATCCCAAAATTTATACATATTGGGTTTTTTTCATAGCCGTTTTTAATTTTTTCAATTTTGCGTTTGAAGATTTCCAATTTGGTCAACTTTTATATGATTGTGGGGGGCCCGCATTTTTTTTGACTGTTTAACAGCAGTCGTTTTTAATTTACAGCAGCTTTAAACCAAAAGGGGGCCTTAAAACTGATCAGTCCCTTTTACTTTATAGGAGAGTTTTTTGGGCACGGGTCTGTTACCCGGGGAAAAGTTTAGTGTTCAGGGGGAGGGGGAACTTGACTATCCCTCTTGTTACTGGTGGGTCCTATGTTTTCAAAAACACATTGATGTACCTTCAGTTTTTTCCTGTTGTACTGATAATGAGCAGACTACGGAAAAAATTTTCTACAGCAAGTGTAGAAAATTTTTAGGCCCATTGCAAAGTAAAAAAAACAGGGGCTAAGAATTACTGTATTAAAAAATATTGAAAGTGAAATAGAAACATAACCAAAAATTCCCCAAAAAATGTGTTTAACATAAAAATGGGGTTTTAAACTTTAATTTTTTTTGATGACACATTCCATTTAAACCTCTTGATTTTCAAGATGATTTAACTCAAGAGTTACATATGATGCCATAAAACAAATTTACTGAATCAAATGCTTCATTTTATATTTTTAAATGTAACAATTTAAAAATAACACATTTTATTTAAAATTTGGTATCATTTTATATACTGTACTTGTTATAATTAAAAAGTAGGCTTTTTAAATTTTATATAGATAAAATTTTGTATAATAAAAACATTTTTCTTTTGGGAATTGGGAAGCTAGCAAAAATATCCATTTTAAAACATCTTTTTAAAACTGATCTATTTAACCCCTTTTAAACACAAAAAAATTTTAAAAAGGGCCCCAAATTAAAAAACAAAATTTGACTGAAAGATTTAATTGTGTTCAACCAAACAATAGATCTTTTTGGGGTTTTTTCAAGGTTTATTAGTTTATTTGATACTACATAAACAAAATGTTTTAATTCATTTAAAAAGAAAACAAATTTTTTTTTTACCATTAATGGGGGATTGGGGGGACAAACAAAAATTGCTATTTTATTATATATGTAAGTTATATGACATTGAAAAAAACACTACAGACTGTAAAAAAAATGTTCTCCTCTTGTGAATATCATGATGTCATGTCTATATGTGAAATTTAATAACATTTGTTTTTCCAAAAGAAAATGTTTTAAAAAAATAAATTGATTTTTCCCAAAAGGGTAAATACACATTTTTGATTGCACAATCATAAAAAATTTTAAAAATTTACTTTATTTTGAAAAGAAAAAAACAAATTTAAGGGAAAACATGTTTTTTCTCATATAGTTTTATTGGAAGGTAAACTTTAAAAAGAAAAAATATAACTTTTAATTATATTGTTTAAAAATATGAGAGAAAAAGATTCCCTCCCCCAAAATAGGGTTATTCGGGCCCCAAAATATCAAAAAAGGAGTACCCAACAAAGTTGGGGAAGATGGGGTATCGAAATTTTTGAAAGAGGTTAAACCCCAAAAACCACCCCTTTGAAAAGGGCGTCCTGTCTATTTTTGGGAATTCCCCCTAATGTACGGGGAATAATACGTCCTGAAAAGGGAAAGACCCCTTCTGGAACCTATCCCTTCACAAAAAAAAAACCCTAATGACCCCTAACACTAATAATTGAAAAAAAGAGTGTTAAAATAAAAGATAAAAAAAAGGTGCTCATTTTAAAAAAAAACATAATATTTGATGTTTAAAATACTTCCCCCTCAAAATTAATTTCCGACATGTTTCATTTACCTACTTTATTTCCCTGGGGGGAAAAAATTTTGTAGGCAAAAAGAGGAAATTGTCCAGGATATGGCTATAGATACGGCTATGGTGTACATTGGGGTTTTTTTTGTGCAGGGATGGGTTTTCCAGAAGGTTTCCCCTTATGGAGTATTTTTCCCCTTTTCTTTTGGTATCAACAAAAAACAGGACGCATTGCAGGGATGGTTTGGGGTTTTATCCTTTTTGCTTTATTTCGACTACCCTATTTTCCCCTAACTTTGTGTGGGTACTCGTTTTTTGAAAATTTTGGCTCGGTAATAACATTTTTGGGGGGAGAGTAATTTTTTCCCCTCTTTTTTTAAAAAGCAATCAAATTTAAAAAGTTATTTTTTATTTTTTAAAAGTTTACCTTCCAAGTAAATACAAATTTAAATCAAATTTTGGGTTTGTAGGGAAATTTCAGATCTGATAAAATTTTTTGCTTTTTAGTGTATAAACCCTGTAAAAGCCCCGCATAACGGTTTTTTTAATATATTTTTTAATTTTTTTAGGGGTTTCTGTTTTTAGTGTTTAATTTTTAAATTTTATAGGGTATTGCTATTTAAAATTTGTTCTCAAAATATAAATTTTCTAAATTCATTTTTTTTTTCAGTAAACGAAAAATAAAGTATATAATTAAAACAATATTATTTCAATCTATTTTAAGATATTGAGAACAAAAAGGGAATTTAAACCCTGTTTCAAATCCAAGCCCCTTTGGATCACATAAATATAATAAATAAAATATAATCCCTAGCTGACAGTGTTAAGAAAGCTCTAAAAAAAGAAATTCTAGATATTCAATCCATAATATCCAACTAAAATAAAAATGCACCAACAACCATATAAAAAGATTTTTATTTGATATGTCCTTAGGACCATGGATGATTTTTTTGTTCGTATCAAAACAAAAATCTTTAAGAATTTAAAAAGAAGTTATTAATAAAAAATATTGCCTATTCCAAAACTACAGGTTCTAAAGATATACTAGATGGTTACTTTTTTACCTATTAATTCTTCAAAAAAAAAGGGGCCTTTATGTATGAAACAGTTTGGATTATGGCCCTTTTGAAAACTGTCTAGCTTTGTTTCCATAGAAAACAAAAAGTGCTCTTTTTTTACATATATTTTTGGGAAAAATGAAGGGCGCTTGTTGGTTGCTATGGGCAAAAAAGTGATTGTTAGACCTAGACAGTTTTCACTGTTGCCCATAGCAACCAATCAGACCCCTCTTTCATTCCAAATAGCGCTCTCAAAAAATGAAAGCAGGTTTTTGATTGGTTGCATCTGGGTAGGTGAAAAAATGTCGAAATGGACTCCCCCAATTGGGCCCAAGTCCCGTCCTTCCCACGTGCTTTTGATCATTGACCTCTCTTTAAATTTAAATTTTTCCATACGGAAACCGGGGTTTTATAGTCCGATTATGAAATTGGTTATTAATTGTACCCTCACCATATCTGAAAGATTTGCAACAATCTTACACTCTAGCTTAAGAAAGACACTCATCCTCAAACTGACTTTTAGGTCTTGAATACATTTGAGATGGAATGACTCATTTGTCAAAAAGTTGAAAATAATTTGGATACATCTATCCAATGACTCATTTTTAGCTTGAACTCATTAACAGAATAGAGAATTACAAAATAATCGAATACATGTAAAATATAAAATTTGTTATAACTGAGAAAAAAAAAAAATTTTAAAATATATATATATATATATATATTTAAATATATTATCTTTTTCTATTTGGGATTGCTGCAAATTTTCTCACAGTCTTGGTCTGGACTGTTTCGTGGGCACTATTTTTTTTTTTTTTTGGGGTATGCTATTTCCTTGATTTATACAGTTGAAACCAGAAGTTTACATGCATATACAAAAAACACTTTGCATGTTTTTCCACTATTGACATAAATCAGAATAAACCTTCTTGTTTTTTTGGGCAATTAGGATTACTAAATTATTTATTTTGCCAAATGCCAAATAAGATTTCGCAAAATCAAAAAATTTAAATACATAAAATTACGTGCCTTTAAACAAATTTGGGCAGCCCATTGATGTTCTGTCTTTGGAACTTTGGGTTATTGGGAAATTGAAATTTAATTTGAAAAAACACGTGGATGTTTTTTAATTTTCACCCCGAAACACACTGCTTCTTGTGTAACACATGGGGAGTCTAAAAAAAATCACAAGATACAAAAGGAATTGTGGACTTGCACAAGTTGGATCATCCTTGGGGGCAATTTTTCAGATATGAATTTGCTGTTCATTTTTTCAAACAATTATAGTAAGAAAAAACAAAAGGAATTCCAGCATCTATTACTCAGGGAAAGGGACGGGTTTGTGTTTCAAAGATGAACATACTTTGGTCCCCACATGTGCATATCAAGCAAAAAACAAAACAAAAAAACTTTTTGAAGATCTGGCGGAAGTGGGAAGATTTTTTTATTTTCCACAGTGAAACCCCGTACTGTACAAATGGGCTGAAAGGGCACTCTTCCAGAAAAAAGCCATTACTCCAAAAGAAACATAAAAGCCAAATAAATGTTTGCAAATACACACAGAAACAAAGACCTAGGGGAGATGCTTGGAAGGCTAATAAAACCATCCCAACTGTGAAAAACTGGGATGGCAGCATCACATTGTGAGGTTGTTTTGCTGCAGGAGGGACTGGTGCACTTCACAAAATAGATTGCACCATGAGGAAAGAAGATTATGTGGCAATACTGAAGCAACGTTTCAAGACATCAGCCAGGAAGTAAAAGCTTGGGCGGAAATGGGTCTTCCAAATGGCTTAAAGATAACCAAGTCAATGTTTTGGAGTGGCCATCACCAAGCCCTGATCTCAATCCTATTGGAAATTTATGGACAAAGCTGAAAAGGCTTGTGAGAGTAAAGCGATTTACAAACATGGCTCAGTTACACCAATTCTGTCAGGAGGCATGAGCCAAAATTCCTACCAACTATTGTGAGAAGCTTGTGGAAGGATATTCAAAATATTTTACCCAAGTCATACAGTTTAAGGGCAATGCTACCAAATACTAATGAAAAGTATGTAAACTTTTGACTTTGCAGAAAGTAATAAAAATCTCTTACAAAATTATCTCTCATTATTCAGGCATTTGGCAAATATAAATAATTTTGGTGATCCTAATTAGATGGGTGGATTTCTCAAAAATTTGATTTGCCGAGTTCGCCGAATTTTCCGACAAAATTCACTTCGACCCAAATAAATTCGGGATGAATCGTGTTAAAAAACAGCTATTTCCTGGCTGCAGAGAGCCTGTAGGGTGCTGTAGAACATTGTGCCATGCTAAAATATGCAGAGGGAGCTTGGTTTTGTCTTCATACAATGCTGTGTTTTAGTATGACACGCACATGACTGCCGCCGCTCTTAGAATCACTTTACTTGAAAATTCCCTGGGCACTTACGGGGGCAAAACTGACCAAAAAACTGAAGTGGGAATGCAGCCTGATAAAGTCATGGCAGCCCCAGCTGGAAAAAAACAAGCTGAGGGCTCAGAAGATCCTAAAATAGTGTAAAAAAACACAATAGTAGGTTCCTGGAGCCAACACAGATCGCAGCACAGTAGGGGACCATGGCAATAGCCACGCCAGGGAACGGACTCTAAGTAGGTCCCGGTTTTCACCAGAGCCCGCCGCAAAGCGGGATGGACTTGCTGCGGCGGGTGTCTACCAGGTCGCTACCCCTGACGGGACTTGCTTGCGGTGGCAGCCGAGGTATAGCGAGGTACAAAATCGTAAGGCAAACTCGGAGTCGGGGACAAGTGTAAGGTCAGGACAGCCAGCAAGGATCGTGGTCAAGGGACGGAGGCAAGAGGTACAGTACACGGATATGACAGACAAGGCTCAAGGAAACGCTTTCTCTATATGCTCTAAAGATTATTGTTATTTATTTCATAGTCCCGGAGGCAGTTTTTACTTTCTGTAAGTTGGACATACGATTCACATTCTTCATACTGTGGAAATCCTGGCCGATCCATGCCTTATTCATCTTGACAAAGGTCAGTCATTCCACATTTCTGGTGGACAAGCGGGTTCTCCTTGGGGTAACGATGGCCCCCGCCGCACTGAACACTCGCACTGATTCCACACTACTGGCCGGGCAGGCCAGCTTCTCCACTGTAAACTTGGCAAGTTGCGGCCACACATCCAGTTTGGCTGCCCAGTAGTCCAGCGGATCTTCTAACTGGGGTGGCAGAGTGCTGTCCAAGTAGGCCACCACCTGTTTGTTCAGGGTCTGCTCCAGGTCCTGCTGCTGCTGGCTACTGCTGCTGGTGAGTGAAGCTGCTCATCAGCGAATCCAGACTTAGGTTGCTGCTGATGGAGCTGGTACTGCTCCTACCCCCCCACCTTCTCACAACAGCCGTGGCAGTGGCACGTGAGCGCTGAGGAACCCCCCAGTCAGACCTGTCAAAGGATGGACCATGCTGCACATAGGCAGCGGCCAACTGACTATGGAGGATTTCCTAAAGTACCCATTTTCCCCCCTTCAGCAGCTGGAAAAAAGGCCCCCCTTTTTGGACCAGTACGAGGGCCAAGAGGGTGGGAGCCAGAATCACCTCTGCTCAGGGTGATTTTCGGCTGTCACTAGAGGAAATCAGCATGCTGGGGGCCATGTGCGCAAGGACTCTGAGGGACTCCCTGCCTCCTCACCACTGTATACTGCAACGGTGTTTGGGGGTTCATCCCCTCTTTTTCCCTCTTCCCCCATCTACCTCCTCCGGCTGCCCGTTTCCCCCTCTCTTGTCCCTGGGTACAAAAAAACCATCATTTCACCAGACAAGCTTGTGCTCCAAGTCCCCTCAATTCAGTCCCCACCCGGGTCATGTGGGGCGATGTAGTCCCACGTCCCAGTCCCCTGCCCAGACAGATTTTTCAGCATCTTTTTCCCGGCTGAACAGTAATGACTTTTTCATCCCCCTGTCCGGGGACGACAAATAACGTGGCCCCTCAAATGGCCCCACAAACGGCAGGGGTTCACGCATAGCTACCATGGTACATCAAAATTTCACAGGGGGGTACTCCTGTTCGCCCCGGATCATCAAAAATCGTTAATGGCCTTTCCCCGTTCATAAGTGGTCCCAAATGTCAGGTGGAATTCCAACGGGTTTGGGAAAAATTGATATAAAGGGGTGTTGGGGGAGGCCGTTCGCGCTGCAACCGAGGAGGGTGTGAAACTTTTTAGAAATGGATAGGTGCATACAAGTTTCCGCCCATTTTCAGAATGTTCTGAAACGGGGAGAAACTTAGGAAAACCTTTTCACAAAACCCAATTGAACACTTTGGCCATGTAGGGCACCATGTTACTCCCATTTTTCGTCACAAAGGTTTTCCGTGTTAAAACATAACTTTTACAGACATTTAAAAAAATTTTTTATCTAAACCCTATATATTACCACTGGGAAACCTAAGATACGCATACTGTGCCTATCTGCCAGGGAAAATCGCCCCATAAAGAGCGGCCCGCTTTAAACAGACAAATACACATGGGGTATAAACACCTTTAAAAACCCCGCTACCCCGCGTTTCCCCCGTACAATTCTAGGGTTCATAGGGGATTCAAAATTTCTTCAGTGGAAAAAGAATACCTATATCAAAGCATAACAAAAACAATTACTTCCAAATTTGATAATAACGATACTTAGCCAAGTGCTGCCAGGTATAATGCGATATTCCCCAGCACCTTAGTAAAGCGGGACCCAAAATAAGAGGGGTACGACAA
>JAODAL010015702.1:0-82944 GCA_025379985.1 Phyllomedusa bahiana | reverse complement strand
TGAAAAAAAAAGGGCCCAGGAAACTGGCATGCACTTCATCCATTCCTAAAAACCCAGGAACCCCCTCCTGGGTTTGAAAGCGGCAAAAACCCGGCCCCCCCCAACCCTTTTGATTGCGATGTTTCCCCCGTTGAATTCCAGCCTGCACTGTTGGAACGACTGTATGAACAGAGAAAGGCCTTTTAACTTTTTTTTTGTGATCCGGCGGACGGAGAACTCCCCTGTGTAACTTTGATGTCGCCGGGGCGTCGGTGAACCTGCCATTTGTTGGGCCATTCGGGGGAGGCCCAAACATTATTTGTAGTGCCAGGACTATGGGATAAAATAACGTCTTTCCCAAATGCTTCATGTCCTGGAACAGATCGGGAAAAAATCTGTTGGGCAGGGGACTGGGACGTGGCGACTACTCTCGCGGCACATGGTCCGGTGGGGACTGAAATGGGGAGGGAGGGGTGGGGAATTGGAGAGAAGCATTTCTGGTGAAATGAGTGGTTTTTCCCCAGGTGACAAGAGAGGGGAGCAGGAGCAGCTGGAGGGGGTTGATGGAGATGAGGAGAGAGGCAGACGACACGCAAGCACTGGGCAGTATACAGTAGAGATGGAGGAGGGAGCCCTCGGAGCATTGTGAGATGGCCCGCCCAGGCGTTTTTGCTGGCTAAGGACGCTGAATAGTCAGCACCCAGGAGGGATGATTCTGGTTCTCCACCTATTGGCCCTCGCTCCCCGGTAAAAATGGGGCCTTTTTCCCACTATTGAGAGGAGGACAAATAAAATCTATAGGGAATCCTCCGTAGTCGTTGTGCGGACGTCCCTCCTTGACAGGTTTGGGGGGGTTCTTCAGCGCTCGTCAAAAGCCGCGGTGGGGGGGGGAAGGGTGAGAAGGGGGGGGGTAGGAGCAGTCCGCTCCTCGCGGGCAACCCTAAGTCGGGGGTCATGACGAGCAGTTCCTTCCCCCGCCCTAGTGGGGGGGCAGTCGCCGGGCAGCAGCAGCAGGCCCGGAGAGACCCTGAACCAACAGGTGGTGGCCTACTTGGACAGCATCTGCACCCAGTTAGAAGACGCTGGATACTGGGCACCCAAAAATGGATGTGTGGCCGCAACTTCCCGAGTTTGCAGTGGAGAAGTGTCCTGCCCGGCCAGTACTGTGCATCGGCGGGGGGGGGGGCATGTTACCCAAGGAGACCCGCTTGTCCACGGGAAATGGGGAAGGGACTGCCCTTTGTCAAGAGGGATAGGCGTGGATGGGCCAGGTCTACACACACCAAGGCCTTAGGCGTCAGACTAAAAGCCATGACGCCTCCCCCAAAACTTTGGGAAAAATGAGTCTGGGTTAAAAATACTGCCTACCCAATAATTGATCCCGCCCCCCCCCCCTGATGCCAACTTTGTGACAGTTTTCCATCTCCCACCAACCATCTTTCCCAGGCTGGTTTTGCCCCCCACCTCCACACTCTGTCATTTGCCACTATCTGCCATCTGCGGCCGCCGTCACCTCCACTTTCTGTCATTGTGCCCTCTGGGGCCCTTCCCGTTTTTGCCACTCCAGAATGTCATTGTGCCCTTTTCTGACCCATGCGCTGCTGTGTCTGTTTTCCCTGCCTCCACCTCTGTCATTTTGTACTGTTGACCTCATGCTGCTGCTGTGGCTGCTGCATGACCTACACCTGTGGGGCATTGTCCCATCGGGCCTATTTCCCGTTTTTGCCACCTCCGAAAAGTCATTGTGCCCCTTTGCCCCATGCAGCTGTGGGTGCTGGTGACTAAAACTGTGTCATTGTGCCACTGTTGACCTCTGCTGCTGCTGTGGCTGATGCCGTGAACCCACACACTCTGTCATTGTGCCCTGTCTGACCCTCTGCTGCTGCTGTGGGTGCTGCCCTGCCCCACACTGTGTCATTGTCCCCTTGTGGCCATTATTTTTGCCCCTCCAGAATGTCATTGGGCCATGTCTGACCTCATGCAGCTTGCTGTGCTGTGCGGACCCCAAAACCGTGTCATTGTCCCAAATTTTGTGGCCTACTCCTGTTTGCCTCCTCCAGAATGTCATTGTGCCCCTGTTGCTCATGCTGCTGCTGTGGGGAGCTGTACCTAAAACCCCGGTCTTGTGCCACGTTGACCTCATGTGCTTTCGTGGTGCTGCCGTTACCTAACGTGTCTTTTTCCCATCTGGGCCTATCCTATTTTTGCCACCTCCAGATGTCATTGTGCCAAAATTTTACCTCATTGTGCTGTGGTGCTGCTGTGACTTTCCAACTGTGTATTGTGCCCCTGTCTGCCTCTGTGCGCTGTGGCTGCTGCCGTGACCCAACCTTTTCATTGTGCCCTGTCTGACCCCCATGTGGCTGTGGTGCTGCCGTGGCTCCACACTGTGTCATTGTCCCCCTCTTGGCCTATTCCTGTTTTTGCCACCTCCAGATGTCATTGTGCCCTGGTTGATAAATGTGGCTGTGGGTGGTGACCTTTTTCCCCTGTGTCTTTTTTCCCACTCTGTGGGTTACCCTGTTTTTGCCACCTCAAAAAGTCATTGTTTGCCCTCTTTACCCCATGCTGTGCTTTTGGTGCTGCCGTGATACCACCGTGTCAATTGTTTTGCAATGTCTGACCTCTGCTGCTGCTGTGGGGGGCTGCCGGGCCTAAAAATTTTTTTTTTTTGTTGACCTCTGCTGCTGTTTTTGGGTGTGCCGTTTACCTTCACACCTGTCATTGTGCCACGTTGCTCATGCTGCTGTGTGGCTGCTGCCGGACCTACACACTGTTTTATTGTGCCCCTGTCTGACCTCCCTGCTCTGCTGTGGCTGCTGCCCGGGGACCTACACACTGTCTTGTGCCATGTCTGACCTCATGCTGCTGCTGTGGCTGCTGCCGTGACCTACACACTGTGTATTGTGCCACTTGTGGCCTACTCTGTTTTTTTCCACCTCTAGAAAAGTCTTTTTGCCATGTCTGACCTCATGCTGCGCTGTGTTGATGCCGTCAATCCAACATGCATTGTTTCCCCTCTTTGGCCTACTTTGTTTTTGCCCCCCTCCAGAATGTTATTGTGCCACTCTTTACCTCATGTTGCTGTGGCTGCCCCCCTTCCCCCCACTTGTCATGATGTTGCCAAAATGAGCCCTCAGCTTGTTTTTCCCCGCTGTCGCTCCCTGCTTTATAGGCTGCATTCCCCCTTCGTTTTTTGGTAGTTTTCCCTCTTTTAAAGGCCCCCGGGAAATTTTTTAGTGAAGCGATTCTGAAGCGGCGGAGTATTGGGGGTCATACTAAAACACAAAATTTTTTTGAAGACCAAACAAGCTCCCTCTGCATATTTAAGCATGGCACAAAGTTCTCAGCATCCTGCAGCTCTGTCAGGCCCGGAAAAAAGCTGTTTTTTAAACGTGATTGTCCCGACGGAAAAAAGTTATTTTTGCCCAGAAATTCGGCGAAGTGAACGAACCGAATTTCGGGAAATTCGCCCATCTCTAATTATAGCTTTTGCTATATTTCTATTTATTTTTTTATTTTTAAATTTAGTGTTTATTAAAAATTTTCATATAACAAAGACAAAGAAAAAAGTTACGTCACAACCTTAAGAATGTACAGTGATGGAGGCAAAAAATCGACAATGCTTCTGTTAATGAGGAGAAACAAAAAAATATGCAGGGCATAGCAAAAAGACTGGTGTGAGGAAAAAAGTAAATGGGTAAAAAAAAAAACAAAAAAAGAGGGACAGAAAAAAAAAAAAAAAAAAAAAAAAAAGGGAGAGAGAACACAAAACCCAGGGGGGGTTTGAGGGGGGGGGGGGGTTTTGAGGAGAAAAAAACCCACCAAAACCATCAGACCCGGGGGGGGGATTTTTGGCAGTGAGTACGCCCAAAAAAGTAATACTCCCAAAAAAGGAGAATGGGGGGTCAACACCAAAGGGGGAGACCACTTTAAAACCCCCCCCTCCGTAATCCCACTAACCTGACAGGGTTTTAAAGGCCTGGGAGGCCTGAAATAGGACCCACGGGGTCCAGGTGCGCAAGAACCTAGTATTGTCATCGTGTGAGTGGATTATCAATTCCTCCATACGATAGAGGAAGGAAACCTCTTCAATCCACTCCCCAACAGAGGGGGCGGAAGTCTGACGCCAGTGCCTAGGTATAATAGTTTTAGCCGCCTGAATGAGATGTCTAACCAGAGATTGGTTAGATTGACTTGGGGAAGTCGAAACATAAATAAAAGCGTAGCCTCGGGAGAGTTCGGCACAGAGACCCCGGTGCAGTCAGCGATAGCCCGTAGCACGATAACCCAAAACCCCCTGATAGCCGCACATCCCCACCATATATGGACCATTGTGCCCGGCTCCTGATTACAACGGCAGCACATTTCCGGGACCGAAGGGAACCATTTGTGGAGGAGAGACGGCACCCTATACCACCTGGAAATGATTTTATAACTAGTCTCCTGGGACTTGCTAGCAATAACGGCTTTGTGGGTGAGGAAGAAACATTTCTTCCATTGATCCATAGTGAAAGATTTCTGGAGCTCCTTCTCCCAAGCCGCACAAAAGGAGGGGAGAGAGTGATCAGCAGGGGAAAGGAGCCACAGATAGATCTGAGAGATCAGGTGTCTAGGGACGCTATATTTCTATTTATATAAAATGTATCATTCGGAGAGGGGCATATATCTTTAGACCTTTTATGTTTAATACTGTTACCTACTGCAATTAGCGGAGGAAGACTCAGAAGACCCAGCGCTCCATCCCGATTACAGATTAGCGTGATGATGTCATCACATCGGTCTGCATAAATTGAAGCGTGATTGGGTGGGGGTACCGTACAGGTGGCAGAGACAGCGAGGTATAGTGGGCTCCTAAAATCAACTCCTCTGGTGGGCCTTAGGCACCCCAGTCCGACACTGATGACACCACATGTTCATTTCCTGTATCTATATCTTCCCGCAGTGTTGACTTGACACAGGATTTTATATAAAAACATCCATCTTCCCCTTTCTGATTTTTACAATCTCTTCTAAATAAACTGAAACCCTGTAACTTAACTGTCCAGACATAGGTCTCATCCAGCCATGTCTTAGTTATCACCACTATGTCATATTTGTCTTCAGCAATAAAAAAAATATTGATCATCCTAAAATTTCAACCAAAAGCCAAATCTTTTTGTGCGTAGTTTATATTGTACGATGTAGCCTAGATTTATTGATGGGGGATTTAAATGGATGCCAACATTTCAACAAATTTTGCTTAAAGGGGTTTTCTCAAATATCCAGCTAAGGATTGCCACTACCTCCATTAAATACCTAGGAATCCATATAGGGAAAACTCCATCCTCCATTTACAATTTAAATTATCCTCCCCTGATCTTGAAAATTATTAGGGAACTTGACAGATGGAATAATCTACCATTCTCATTATTTGCTCGGGGATTTCTTTGGGCTCATAAAAGACCTAGAGTCTCGATTGCCAAGTTACAAGTCCCCAAGATCTGTGGTGGTATGAATATCCCTTATGTCCGAAGGTATAACTTAGCTTGTATCCTTCGACATTGTATTGACTGGATCAGGCAGACATCGACATACTCCAACACGGAACTTGAGGCACAGATAGCCTCGCCATGGAGCCTGACAGCCCTGTTACATACTCCATTTACATGCATACCTTTGGATATCAGATCTTGCCTCCTCATGCGAGATACGATAGCGGCATGGAAAATTTGTCGTAAACTCGCTTACCTCCCAGCTATGTTCAGCAAACATATGCCCCTGATAGGACATCCTGAATTTCCCCAAGGCTTAAACAATAGACACCTTGCCCACTGGAAGACTTTGGGAGTGGCAAATGTGGGACATCTCTTCAATACTGATAGTAACTCCTAGTTATCCCAAACGGAGCTTCACCGAAATTATCAAATCCCACTCACACACCATCTCACTGATGGACAGACTATGGGCTTTCTGAAGTCAAGAGTGGTTCAGATCAATCAAGAGTTTCCTACGAACCCTTTTGATGACCTTATTGGCACCTCATCCGATACCCACTCTTTGTCCATATTATATACGAAACTTCGCAGCCTAGATACCCAGAGATTGGAATCTACCTTGTTCTCCAGATGGGACAAAGAATTCCCGGACATGGACATATCATATTCGGTTCTGAGAGGATGGAATGGAGTATGTAAGTCTGTCATAAGTGAAAAATGGAGAGAATCCCAGTTTCGTTTTATACATCATGCCATTTATGGCTTTAATATACCTCCTCACCCCAATGCCCCGCAACGTAAAACCGCATACCCCAAATGCCTGCTACCTAAAACAGACCTCTTACATGGTATGTGGAGCGGTCCTAGCTCACAAACATTTTGGACACAAATACATGCTATCTTAAAGCAGAAGTGGGGTTTGACCTGCCCCCTTACACCAAAAGTTTTCCTGTTTCAGGATTTTTCTGACATAGAAAGACTCCACAGCTTGCTACATGTTGTGATGTTGGCTGCAAAGAGAGGCCTTTTAAACCACTGGCTGGCAGATAAGCCTCCAGAATTCGGGGAGGTTTGGGGACAGGTAAAACATTACCTACACATGGAACGGGTAGAGGTGGAAATGGCCAAAGAGACTCGTACGGAAGCCTTTTTTAGACGTCGGACGCCTTTTATAACGCACTTTCTTACCGCCGAAGAAATAACGCATCTGGTCACCCCCTTCCGGCTAACTAAATGGTACTTGGAAAGGGAGATGACGGGTACGTTAGGGTGCCTCAGATTGAGTGGCTAAGCTATATATACCCGGGAAGTATCAGGTGCCTGATGTTCTGGGGACGAGGGGCGCTACCACTAACACTGGCCTTGGTTTGCTAAGAAATAAGGGAAAATCGCCTCAAAACAAACCTATTTAGAATTGATGTCCTAACCAGAGCTCGTTTTGGTGGAATGTTTCTTTAATTTAGCTTAGTTTTAAGTTTTCATTTAATCAACTTAACATACAATTTTGTTGTGCTCTTGTTTATTATGATCTCACTATAGCGAGATATGAGATTTTACAAACATCACATGCTGTTAGATCTAAGACATATAAGTGACATGTATGCTTTCCTTCCTCACACGTTAGAAATGCATCCAGGATTATGTATAACACACTTCTCAAAACAGAGGGATAACTTTTAATCACAGCGAACATCGTGATGTCACTGCTTGTTTTGTATTTGCATACTCCTTTGATTTGTATGTTGCTATTTTCATGTTTTTCTTTTTCCTTATTATACTTTGAAAATTTCAATAAATATATTAATAAAAAAAAAAAGGGGGGTTTTCTCGCTACAAAGATCATATCTGTAATGATGGGAACAGTGAAAGTAAGCACTTTTACAATTGGTTTGTATTACCTAAATCATTTAGTATAGAAGCTACTAGCTAATCTGTAAGTGTCTAGAGCTAAATCTGAAGTCTGGGGTCGGGCCAGCCCCCTTTGCTGAGATTGACTGCATGATAATTAGTTCAACCCTGGTCAGGACACACCCCTGTGTGGGACACGCTCCCTGTTCTGTGATTGATTGCCTGCACTCTCCCCTCTGAGCTGTGTAAAAGCAAAACTGAAATTGGCTTTCTGTATCAATGTTCTTATGATCTGTCACTCTCTCTGAGTTGCCGGAGCTCTCTATGCCGCTCTCACAGTGACAGCTCTATGTAAAGGATCTGGGCAATTAAGCCTCTAGCTGCTAGATTCACTCTTCCCCCCATATAACACAGCCTTATACAGTCTGTACACCTCTACCTCCTGTCTGATAACAGAGAGGGGAGCAGAGTGCATTTCTCACATTTGTTTCATCATTTCAGGTTGCATGTATAACTGTTTACAGGATTGGAGACTGTGGAGGGAGGTGACCGCTCTCCAGGCATGAGAACTGACCATTGCAGGAGGTCTGCAGAGCTGTGATATCGTCTGCCTTCCACTGCTCACACAGAATGATGATGTCACCTCAATCAGTGAGGGAACACGCCTTCTGGGAGGAGAGACCCGCCCCTGGATTTGAAGCTGTAAAAGAGAGGGAAAGCTCAAGATGCCTGCGAAAGCTTTCACTGAGAAAACCCATTTAAATCAAAAGGAGGAGCTGCAGAGTGACACATAGGCAGAAAAGACAGAGAGAAGTTGCTCAAAGATCTTGAAATCTTGCAATCTAGATATCTGTTATATAGTAGTCCAGTGCTTGATTCTCAACTTATACTGTTGCTTCTGAGACTGTGCCATAGAAATACAGGGAGCAGGAGCTTCTCTTCTTTGTTTGTTCTGTGTATGGGAGATATAGTATCAGCTAGTCTCCATCCACTAGCTCAGGACAACTCAAAATCAGAGATGTAGTCTGCAGAGGGGAAAATGCAATAAACAAGTTACATCATAGCAGGAAATAGTGCTACCTTTTATGTTCACAAACAACAGCTTTTCCTAAAAAAGTTATCTGAAAGTTCAGGTATAAGTTAAAGTGGTTTTGCCACAAAGTAATTTCATATCTGCTTTATCCAGCTTCAGCTTTCAGTGTGCCCAAAAGGGGGTGTGTATGATTTGTTTGAACTGCATATCATGTTACCCAGCAGGCTGACGTCATCATGCCTTTCCTCACAGTGTGCTAAATCTAGTCAAACAAAGGTCTATTTATCTAGAGAGCTGTGTGGTTAGAGCTTCTGTCTTCCAACATAGCATTCCTAGGTTCAAGTCCCTGCATGAGCCAAACGTATGGATTTTTCTTTTGTCTGAATGCACATATCTGATTGAGATGTCTGTTTTTCTTTTTATTTATTTGCACCGTTTGACTAATTACTAAGGGTGGTTTCACACAGTTTTAACTGCACTCCAATTATGTGCCTTTATTACCAGCCAACGTTCTTCACTTATCTAGACAGTTTGGAAAGTGAGTAATCAATTAGTGTGTTGGTAATCAAGACTTCAAACATAGTAATTGATTACTTACTTGAAACACCTTTCTGAACAATTTAGACAACTGAAAGAAGCTTGCTGGTAATAAAGGCAGTTTAATTGGAGCAGTTAAAACTGCACCAAAACTGCACTATGTGAAAGCACCCTAAGGGCGCGTTTACACAGCACAGACCAAATACCCGTTGGGAAATCCCGACCGGTATTTGGTCTGTTTTTGGCACACAGGGGGACGGCTTTTCTCTGTGGTTTGCGGATTCAAGTCCTTCACCCTTCTCACCCACATTTTCGGGCGGAAGAACATTTTCGGTCTAAAAAAACGTCCGGCGGAAAATCCGTGCAGTCGGGACTGCTTCACGGATTTTCCATATAAGTCTATTGGGGAGTGTTGCTTGCTGGTTTTCAGATGGTTTGTAAAACTGCAAACCGTCTGAAAAACCGACAAGTAACCGGTGCCGTGGGGACAAGCACTAAGGAGAACAGAGAACAGGAGTAGAATGACAACACCTGGGGTTGAACACTCGCTCAGCAGTGAGTTAGGCGATGTTCACACAGCTTAATTGCGGGGCGTAATTACGCCCCGCAATTACGTCGTGTGGACAGGGAAGGAAGCGGGGGACCGGCACCTCGCCGGCCCATAGACTATCATTACTAGCGGCGCGTATACGCCGCTGGTAATTCACATGTCACTTATCTCCCCGCTCGGCGGATTCTCCGAGTGGGGAGAGGAGACGTAATCCATAGTTCTCTATGAGAACTGTGGATTACCGTAATGACTGGGCCGTATTTCAGCTCGTAATTCGCTCAGTACGCCGCGAATTACGGGCTGAAATACTTGCCCAAATAAGCCGTGTGAACATGGCCTTAGTGTGTGTGATTATTAAGCAGGGAAGAGACTGGCAATAGCTGATGAATAATGATGAATAGTGAAAATGTTTATTATTTAATTTGCAAGATTCCCACGTCAATTTTACTTCACGGTAAAACTCCTGTTCCTCAACAACAGTTCTCAAGGCCCACCAACATGTTTTCAGGATTTCCTTAGTACTGCACAGGTGATATAACTATTGTCAGTGCATCTTATAGGATATGCTGAAAACATGACCTGTTGGTGGGCCTTGAGAATTGGAGTTGAGAGAGATTGCTTTACGGTACATAACTATTGACGGTTAGTTTGTAATTATATGGTGATATCAGAAGGGATTTAGCAATCTTGTTGCAAAATATAACAAAATGCAATGAAAAGCCAGGGTAATCTTACTCTTATACAAAGTATGTACTTATTTCTGAGAAAGTACAAGTCATCCAATCTTGATCTTTTTGTTTTGGGACATATTAATTATCATTATTGGTATGAAGTTATTTATATTACTGCAGATATATTGGCTGTGAAGAAAAAAATCTAGGCACTGGTTCAATTCTCACAGCAACTACTGTACTCAGGGGCGTTGCTAGGGTCCTAAAAGATTAGGGTCTCGGGCCCTATGCGTTACGTGTTGCCCATTAAGGCTGGGTTCACACAGTATTTTTCATGTCACATTGTGAACTGTGACATGTATTTTTGTAGAGAAAAAAAAGCATGTTTTGGAAGTGTCACATAAATCCTGTCAATAATCTCAGCACTGCATCATACAATAAAAGTCAGCACTGACAAAATTACATTTTCAAAACCAATACGGTGACCAAATAATACACTTATACATGGAGCAAATATACCACACATGTTACCGTCATACTGTTACTAAAACAATACCAAGGCCATCAATACCAATTCTACCACTATCTAAAGGCCAAATAATACTGCCAGATTATGACCAAATAATACTACCAGTCCATGACTACATGGGAGCACCACATAATGATCACGAGTTGTACATAGGCTCTACAGACATAGAAGTAATTATAGTGTAGTTACAGCCAGTGACTCACCGGTGACGTCTTTTCTGATTGGAGTGGTTGTCTTCCCATGTTTTTTTTTCTTTTGTTCCAGATCGCCATGATGACTTCTCCCGGCCACAACTTGTCTCTGCAGAATTTACCACGCACACATCACTTTGCCAGCAGCTCCTTATCCATTACTTATTTCTGTCCAAAATACTCATGGGGTACTAAAAGTGGGGTGTTATATGATGATAGTTGGGAGTTGAAGGGGTACAGGCCACAGCTTACAGGCAAAATCTCCTAAGGAAGAAAGAGGACCAACCTCCTCTAGGTTGTGCTGCGGCTGTGGCCCATACCCCCAGGATCATATTGTGCGACATGAACGTTGTCCCCTGCACCTCCAGAAGATCAGCTACAGCCATGACCTTTAGGGGGTGCAGGAAATAGAATTTAATACTGTCATCAGTTTTGTAGTGTTTATATCAAACAAGTAAATAGACTTCTCAGTAAGTAGGTAGGCATACAGGCCCCTTTGGTCAGTAGGTATATAGGTCCCTTTCTTAGGTAGGTAGGTATATAGGTCCTCTTTTTAGGTAGGTATGTATATAAGTCCTCTGCTTAGATAGATAGCTGAACAAGTGCCCCTTCTTAGTTGGGTAGCTCTATAAGTGCCCCTCCTTAGGTAGCTGTATATAAGTTTCCCTTGGGTAGCTGTATATAATTGCCCTCCATAGGTAGCTGCATATAAATGCCCTTCATTAGGTAGCTGTATATAAGTGCCCCTCCCCAGGTAGCTGTATATGTCCCCTCCTTAGGTAGCTGTATATTGTTGCCCTCCATAAATAGCTGTATATAGGTCCCCTCCATAAGTAGCTGTAAATAGATCCCTGCCATAAGTAGCTGTATACAAGTCTCCTCCTTAGGTATCTGTATGTAGGTCCCATCCATAAGTAGCTGTATATAGTTCCCCCATAGTTAGGTTTATAGGCTGCCAATGAAAAAAAATAATAATAAAATCACATATAACAATAATTCCCACCTATCTTCCTTCCCCTGCGTAGCACCCTGCACCTCCACCTAACACTGACGGCATGACATCATCACGCCTCCAGCGGCGGCAAGCTCCTTCCGGTGACTCCCAGGCCACACAGGCTAAGCAAAGTGACTAGGCTGTGTGGCCTGGGAGAGGCAGCGGCGCAATGAAGTCACTTCATCGTGCTGCTGCCCAGTTTACAGTTTTCAACTAAATGCCTGTCCCAGGGATGTGCATGAAAGAAGATGGGGAGGTATGGGGTGGCTGTGGCAGCGCCCCACTGCAACCGCCCATAACAACCACTGTCGCCTGGGTTCCTCTGGTATTGCAGGGAGAGGTGTGGTATGGGACCTGTAGCGCACCGACGGTGAAATAATGAGACACAAAACATTCCGGTGATAACGAGGCTTTTACTTCTGGCCTTCTGCAAATATTTTTCATCCAAACAGCAGAATTGTATTTTGGCACCCAGCACTATCACCATGCACTTCCTCACGAGGGATTCTCCTTTAACCTGCCTCTTAGTGCTACCAGCGCTTCCAGTCGTATCCGACTACTCAGCTCAGGCTGACCTTTCTAGCTGTTTCCCGATTCGGTGCTTCTTTCTGGACTTCCTCTGCTTGCCCTGGAAGTGGGGAACTTTCCCCGGCCTCTCCCGATTTTCTATGCTTTAACTCTCAACTATGTACAAGTTCATGGCCTCACAGGCCTCGCATCACAGGACAGACACAAGTATCGTCCACCACTCATGCCACTGGACTCCTCCTAGAGGTGCTTGCTCCTCACTCCTCCTGTCTTTCACTGACTGTCTGTCTCCCTACTGCAGCACTGATTCCCTCCAAGCACCAGTTAGCCCCCCTGTTGCTCCAACTCACCAAGCTCATTAATTGGCTCCTAAACCCTTTTGCGCCCTCACTGCCCTCCAAACCAGGTTAAACCTCCTGTCATTTAACTCTGAATGCAACCCCTTTTGCCGGGAACATTTTTTTTAAACCCTTTTTTTCTGCTAAAAAACCCCCCCCCCGGGGCCACCCATTTAGGGGTTTCCCCTATAGAAAATTCCAACAATCCTAACAAAATTTTCCCCCAAAAAATTGCCTGAGCTACTTTCTTTTTCCCGAAAATTTCTAAAACCAATTTTTATAACCTAACCCCAAAACAACGCATATAGTTGGGGGCCAGGCTGTCAGTGGTCTGGTTGGGCCGGATTGGGCTTCACCCAAATTTTTTTTGGGGGGCACAATCCCGGGAAAAAACGGAATACCCGGGAAAAAACCTTTCGGAAAAAACAATTTTTTGGGTGAAGGGAAAAAAAAAAGTAAACCCCCATCGGGTTTTTGGTTGCCTAGGCACCTTTTTTGGTATTGGGGCTTTTGCAAAAAGTTGGGACCCAATTGGGGTTTTATATTTTTCCTCTTTTTAGAATTTATTTTTTTTGTCTCCCCAGCTGGGCATTATTGCCCTTTTTTTCCTTTCCCATTGGAAAAATTTTTATAGGTTTCTTTTAAAAACGAGTTTTGAGGGTTAAGCCAATTTTTTTATAAAAAAATTTTAAAACTACTTTGAAAGGAAGAAAATTTCAGTTTTTTTACATAAAACTAAACATTTTAAACCATATTTAATTGGCCCCAAACTTTTATTACCGGGGGGTTTGGGGGAAAACCCCAACCAAAAAATGAAAACCAAACAGTCCCCAACCAAAATCTTTTCCTCTTTTTTTTTTTAAAACCCCCCGGAAACCCCCTAAAAATAAACAGGAAATTTATCTTTTAAAAACCCCAACAAAAAAATTTAAAAATTAATTTTCCCCCCAAAAAACCCAAAAAATTTAAACCCTATTTTTTTAAAACCCATTACCCTTTCCCTTTCCAAAGGGGGGGGTTTTAAACCAAACATAAACATACAAACCCTAAAATCCCCCTTAATACTAACCCCAGCAAAGGGGGGTAGAGAGGGCCCACCCCCGGGAAGCTTACAAACTAAAATTGGGGAGGGAAGAGACAGGGGTTTGGGGGGCCATAAATTTCGTGGGATAGCACACCCGGGGGGCCCTTGGTTATTTTGGTTTGTGGGCCCTTTTTTCCGGGAGGGGGTTTTTTCGGTTTGTTTTAAACCTTAGTGAGGGGGAGGTTTGATGGTTTTTGGGGGAAGTGGCTCCGAGGGGTTGGTAAAACCCGGGGGAAAGCCCTTGGAGATGGTTGTTTGAGGGGCTGATAAGGGAACAAAAAAAAGGTGGAATTGATTTGATGTGCGGGGGCAGGGGATTTCCCAGGTGTGGGGGGAAAGCCGGGGAAAAAGTTTTGGAATGGTTATTTTGGGGGAGCATTTAGAGGGAGCAGGAAGGCCTTGGGGAAGGGGGAAAATTGCGTGGGGGGGAGGTTTCGGGAAAATTTAAAAGGGCAGAGATGTATGGGGGGAGAGGTTATGGAGAGCTTTGAAAGGTAAATGGTTGGGTAATTTGAAAGGGAATTTGCGGGGAAATGGGTAGCCATGAAGGGTTTTGGCATGGGGGGGCCCAAGGGGAGGTAGCAAAGGGAGAGGGGTGGTTTAAAAACGGGCAGCGATTTGAGGTTGGTTTAAAAGGGGAGAAAAGGGGGTTGGGCTGTGATTACTGAAAAATATGTTAAAATGCTATAATTTTTGCTGTTTTTTTCCTTGATTCAAACCGAAATTTTTTGGAAATTTAAAACGAAATTTTCCCAACTCAAATTTTTGAAATGAGCTCTTTTTGTGCTACTTGTATGTGATTTAGATTTGTATTTGCTGCACCACTAGAGGGCATTTGAGGTTAAGTAACGGACAACCTCATAAGGGCAGGTTCACACAGGGTATTAGTGTTTTGACTGAGGATCGCAATCCCAAATGAAAAAAATGCAGATCTGCCGCCTTTTTGATGCAATGTCTTGGCATTTAAACTTTAAAATTACCTATAAATAGGTATTGATGAAAAAGACACGAACAATAACATTCCCCCCGGGCTAAACTCTAAACGGGAAAATCCAAAGAAACAATAAAACCCTTTTAAAAAAGTAATTTTATTTGATATCCTTTAAAAATTTTAAACTAACTTAGATCCTAATACAACCACAAAATTCCCCAGACATCCAGCCAATACACAAGAGCAAAAAAATATCCTAAATTTCCTATTACCCCCTAATAATAGGCGGGAAATTCCCCCCCAGCAAGGGCAGTCCCACCTCTCGATAAATCCCCTTTTACATTTTAGAGAAAACATACCATTTTGCAATGCATGGATCCAAAAAATATTAAAAAACCAAAGACCTTCAAAAAGCACATCAACGCACAAAACACACCACTTCTTTTTATAAGAGGGAGTATCACAATATCAAAATAGGATTGCCTAACAATGAAAAAATATATCATATTTAGGCCCACTGCCCCAAAGCAAATAAACTCCTCCATCCCTTTTTTGATAAAGAGGCAGTATCACAATAGGTATTGCCTAGCAGATGATAGTAATCATATCACATTTATGCTTACTGCCCTTCATAGACTCCGTCCACTGCCCGACGCGTTTCCCCTCTCTCATTAGGGTTCATCAGGGGGTCTTCTGGACTACGGTCCACAGGTTCAAAGGATATAGTATTTAAAGATGTTCCTATGAATCCCCCATTTTTTGATGTGATCAAAAAATGTGATAAGATTACTATTATCTGCTAGGCAATACCTATTGTGATATTGTGATACTGCCTCATATCAAGAAGGGTCCCTCCTCGCTCACTCGAGCGCAGTTACTTACCAAGCTGCGCTGCTGCTTCCCTGCGCCTGTCTGCCGGCCGGTGCACGCGGCCCCGCTCCTTAGGGCGTACGCGCGCCGGCTCTCCCAGATTTAAAGGGCCAGCGCGCCGGTAATTGGCTATTGCTGGCCACTGACCCTATATAATGCTCCACTTTCCGGAAGCACTTGGCCGAATCCATAGTGCCCATACCCTATGCGAGGAAGCCCTTTCTGCATTCTGGTTGCTGTTTCCGTGTACTGTCCCTTCGGCTTACGTTCTTCGGCCACGATCCTTCGCTGCCTGCCCTGACCTTCTGGCCCTCCCCGACTACAGTTTGCCTGCCGAAATTTTGTCCGTGTTGCAACTCGGTACCACCGCAACAAGTCACATCAGGGGTAGCAAAACATATTTGGGTTGCACATTTAAATAAATTTTTAAAAAACATGCACACTGAAAAGGCAAATATGTCAGAGCCAAAAAGTTTTGAGTTCATTTGGGGTGCGATCTCATTGGGTTGCTGCACACAGCTTTCCTCTCTTAAACCCGGCAGGTTTAATTCAGTTTATTCCTCCCTCCCTAACTGCAGTCGTATTGAAAGCCTAGTGAGGGAAAATATTTGGTAGGGACCACCTGCTCGGGATCCCCTGACTTTTGGGAGGGAACTTAATACAATCTTTGATCAAATACTGTAAACTTAAGAGTCCCAGGTTTTTCATATTTTTCCCCTTTCAGTAATGCATTTCCAATATTTCCATATGCCTTGAGGTTTTACTTAGTCTTTAGTGTGCCACTGATGTTTGTATTAAACATCAGGGGTAGCGACCTGGTGGAATCCCGCCACAACATGTCCATCCCGCTTTGCGGCGGGCTCTGGTGAAAACCGGGACCCACTTAGACTCCACTCCTTGGTGTGGCCTGTACCACCGCTTGCGGTGGCCCAGTGGATCCACTACCTTGGTCCGTTACAATCATAAACAATAGGGACCAACATTGTACTATAATTTGTTAAAGCATAACAAAATGCATGTGTACATAAACAGCCCACTTTACACTGAACGACCAATAAAAGATATATTCACATGTAGCAGATTTGTTGCAAAAAATCAGTTCTATTATTCTGAATGGGGTTGTTTGTGGCTGTAAGCCCATTCAAGATCCATATAGATAAATGAAACCGTCACAAACATTTGTGCAACAGATCTGCTGTTCGTGAACATGCCCTAATAGTGTTTGAAGGCCCTCTTTACAATGCAAAAAATTAACCCAATGTATACGGTAACTTTCAAAATAGTTGAAACCTTCATTACTACAGGACAATAGCTCTACATGTAGACATTGTAGGGGGTCATTTTCCAGTGATCATCATTTATATACTGAGTTATTACACTGTGGCCACATGTATGAAAACTGTCTGGGTCTAAGACTTTCTTTGTTGTCCATAGCAACCAATCAGAGCAACCAATCAGAGCGCTCTGATTGGTTGCTATGGGCAACAAAGAAAGTCTTAGACCAAGACAGTTTTCATACATGTGGCCCTGTATGTTTATATTATTTCTAGAACCTATAAAACAGAACCAATAGTTAGGTAGGGGCCAAGTAAAGCTCATGGGTTGGGGACCAGTATACAATAAAAATATACACAGCATTTGCGTGCAACAAAGCTAAAATAAACCTCTGTAGCTGGAAGCCAAAACAATATATCATGTGAAAATATTGCTACGTTTAAATAAAAGAGGTTATTTTGTGATCACTTCTAATATACACAGCCAAGTCACATTAATATGACAAATTCCTATTTTCAATATCTAATAAGATATGTTGTGAGCTGGCTTGGTGGGAATATAAGGTGTGCAATAGGCTGTCTGCACACACATATCTCAATGCTGTCATGGCTGACAGGGGTTTATCAGAGTTGTTAAAAGGAATGGTTGTTGGACCAAGGGTGGCGGTATGTCTGAAATTGTAGCGGAGAGAAGAGTAATATCCATGGCACTCACCAGATCATTAAAATCCTTATTTATTACAGCAACTTGTTATCAGGAAGGACAGAACATAGGATACGTCCTCACTCGCGGACAGCCGTTTCGCACACAACCACGCTTCCTCTAGGCCTAGAGTGTGGCGAACCAAAGTGCTACACTGGAGCAGTTCACTTCCAAAATGAACCAGGGGCCTACCAGATGTGTGTCGAAAACAACAGTTTAGCTTACCGTGCCTTTATTAACGAAGTTGTATCAGCAGAAAAGGCCTTCATTTTCACAATGGTATTGGACTAGGAGCTCCAATGATTGGCAAAGGGTTGTCTTCTCTGGTGAGTCATGTTTTGTTTATCATTGATCAGATAGACATCAGATAGCATCGAAACTGAGAAACATCAGATAGCAAACAGGCTGCAAGATGTGGCATTCTCTGGGCCCATGCACCCATGTGGAATGTACTCTCAACTGATTTGGGTAGGAACCCATCTTTGCAGGTGAGGTACACCCATAAATGCTGATTGTCTTCCCTTGGGAGAATGGGATCTCCCAGTCCAACTATTACCCTGGCCATCCAATTCCCCAGACCTAACAGCGATCATAGAGGATAGCACTATGGACTAGTGTGGACACTTCAGGAGTTCTGAATAACACAGGATTTTATAAAAAACAACAACTTTGTTTTGTATTATTTTATAAAAAGCTGCACATTTGCATTTAACTACATGCCAAACATTGGATATGGTTGTAAAAATAAATGAAGATGAATAATATTGAACCCCTTCCCGGCATAAGACGTTACCATAGATCCTAGCAAATGGACTTATGGGTACGTCCTGGAGATCGTGCAGGCTTTCAAGCAAGTCCTGCACAATCGCGACATGGGACCAGCGGTATTTTACTGCTGGCCTCATGCCTTCATGGTGCCGTATAGTGAGCTCCGGCCGTGGGTGATTAACCCCTTATCTGCGGTCATCTATTAAGAGCGCCACAACTAAGCCACAGACATAAGGAGTGAGCTCATCCTATCTGCTCTTGACGCTGCTTTGGTAAAATCGCCACGGCTGTTCTTCTACCAGACAGCCTGGGAAGTAAAAGAAACACTTCCTGGGCTTTCTGCGATGTCACCATGCATTGTGGGCATTGCTGGGCATGGTGATTGACAGTTGCCATGGAGACCAGTATACAGTAGCAATGCTGTGTACTGATCTCCTTTTATGTCAGTGATCTGAAGATCACTAATTCAAATCCCCTATGGGGAAAAGTGAAAAAAGTATAAAAAAGTGAAACACAAACACGAAAAATAAAGATAAAACACGTACACCGCCCTTTCCCCGTTTACAAATGCCCATCGCCCCAAAAAAGATAAAACATAAATAAAGTACACATACTTGGTATCGCGGCCTATGTAACGACCCACCTTATATGCGTAACAACCTGTGCTATAAATCTGTCACGTCAATTACCTGCACTATGAATGCCGTTGCCATTTTTGATTAATAAAAAGTGATTAAAAACTCATATAAATGCCAAAGTTGTACCAATTAAAACGTCGGTTCATCCTACACAAGAAAAAAAGCCCTTACACAGCTCTTTATATGGAAAAATAAAAAAGTTATGGCTATCAGAAGACAGTGAGGCACAAATATTGTTTTACATAATAAAAAACTTTTTTTTAAAGCGCTTCAACATAAAAAAAACTATATAAACTCGGTATCGCCATAATCGTATCGACCCACAGAGTAAAACTAACTTGTCACGTATACTGCATGGTGTGTGCTGTTAAAAATTAAAAAAACACTCTTAGGATTGCAGTATTTTCTTTATCCTGCCTTCCAAAAAATTAATTTAAAACAGATCAAAAAGCCCTGTCCCCCCAAAAATGATACCAATAAAAACATCAACTCATCCCACAAAAAACAAGCCCCTACACATCTACATACTCAAAAAAATAAAAAAAAAACGTATGGCTCTCGGACTGCGGCGATGCAAAAACGTGTTTTCCTTTTTGAATAAAAGTGTTTGTATTTTGTAAAAGCTGTAAAACATAAAAAATATACAAATGGGGTATCTCTGCAATCGTATTGACCTGCTGAGTAAAGCTAGCATGTCATTTATACTACACTGTGACCGCTGTAAAAAATAAAAATAAAAAACACTACCAGGATTGCTGTATTTTATTCAAAATGCCTCACAAAGCCCTTAATAAAAAGTGATCAAACCAGCATATGCACCCCATAATGGTACTAATAAAAAAACAAGCAATAATCAGCTCTAAATACAGACAAATACAAAAGTTATGAATGTCAAAATAGGACAACATAAAAACAATTTTTTTATAGATGAATTTCTATTGTGTAAAAGTAATAAAACATAAAAAAATAAAAAAATGTATATCATTGCAATTGTACTGACCTGCATAATAAAGTTATTCTGTGATTTACACGTCACGGCATTTACACGTCCCTAAAAACTGCAGAATCTGGGGAATCAATATTAAGTTGCATTTTCCTGGTCAAATCTACCGTGTTCTAGTGAATATTGGATAAAAATTGAAAATCTGCAAAGAAAGTGAAATTTTGACATTTCACCTCCACTTTGCTTTAATTCCTCTGAAACACCTAATGAGTTAATAAACTTCCTAAATGCTGTTTTGAATACTTTAAGGGGTGTAGTTTTTTAGAGTAATTTATGGGGATATCTAACATACATGCCCCTCAAAACCACGTCAGAACTGGACTGGTATCTAAAAAAATGTATATTGCAAATTTTCTTGAAAATGTGAAAAATTACTACTAAATTTCTAAGCTCCTTAAGGCCATAAACATATAAAAAGACTTTTAAAAATTATGCCAACCTACAGTAGACATATAGTAGATGCTAGTTATAAACTAATTTGAGTGGAATAACATGTCTTACATGCAGACATCTTTGAAGTTTGAGAAGGATACATTTTTTGAATTTTTCACGATATTTTGGTATTTTTCAGAAATAAGCAAGGATTTTTGGACCAAAATTTCTTAATAATTTAAAGCACAATCTTGCACAAGAAAACAATCTCTGAATTACATAGGTAAAAGTGTCCAAAATGTTATTCTTACATAAAGTGACACATCAGATTTAAAAAATGGGTCTCTGTCAGAAAGGCCAAAACTGGTTATGGCAGTAAGGGGTTAAAACATATAACTGAGTGTATATTTACACAAAGGGCTAATAATAACTTGCGTGACCCAGATACTGTCCTGATATTATTCCAAGTGAGTTTCCTTTAGCTTGCCATTCCCAGGTCCAGCTACAGAATCCAGGGCTGACTTAGAGGAAGGTAACTGTTTCTGTTCTGAACCCTAGATTAACCCTTCCGAAAAGGGCGCCCCTGCTCCATTCAGCCCGACACTAAAAAATATACATATAAATATCGTTTAACGAGTCATTTCCTAGCTGCATCCCAATGCAAACCCACCTCCGGCCACAGCTCTTCAGGGAAAACAAAAAAGCATGTGGGTTAACTGATGCAGACAGCTCCCACTCACACCACCAAAGAGCGGCATGTGGGTGGTGTGAGTGGGAGCTGTATCAGAATCCCCCATTGTCTGCATCAGTTAGGGCGCGTTTACACGGCACAGGACAAATACCGGCTGGTTTGCTGGCCGGAATTTGTCCTGTTTTGCGCCCATCCCCACGGCTGCGGGGGGGGACGGCTTTTCTCCGCGATGAGCGGAGAACCGCCCGCCCCCCGCCCAGTGAGAAGCACATCTTCCGGCGGGAAACCGGACGGAAGATTGTGCTTCTACAATGTTTTGCCGCCGGACCAACGGCGGCAAAACCGTCCGAACGCAAAACCTGTGCAGTGGGGACAGCTGCAAAGGTTTTGCATAAAGCACAATTGTGCTCATTTTCGGCCGGTTTTTCAGGCGGTCTGTAAAACCGCAAACCGGCTGAAAAACCGGCTGAAAACCCTGGCCGTGGGGACATGCCCTTACTTTCCTTCAGTCTGCCCTGGATTCTGTAGCTGGACCTGTGTATAGCAATCTAAAGGAAACTCACCTGAAGTAATATCAGGACAGTTACATGAGTTATTGTTAACCCTTTGTGAATATGGTTATACTAAACAAATGGTGATTTCATGCGGTATTTTAAAGGCTTATCTATGTACCCTATTTTAAATGGGGTGTTGTTTTTTTTCATGTTTATTAATATGGTATTAGTAAAAGTTATGTTTTAAATTAAATCTTATTTAGTTAATTTTTCAGTGATATTTGATATTGAAGGTTAATGAAGTAATTGGTTGCTCAGTGATAGTGTTGAGCGATTACGTTGACCATCGACAAGATAGTCGATAGTGAGTGGTCGATTATGAGCGATGACCATTAAAGTCTATGGGAGAGCAACAACACCTTCATTCTTACACCCAAACAGGGCTGGAGAAGCTGGAATTAACATCCACAACAGTCAAATGGATACGTGCTACATCTTAGGCAACACACTTAGGTTATAAAAGCCACAGAAAAAAAATCACACACCATTCACTATCCCTGTCTTGCACCACAGCATGAGCCTTAAACCTGCATCACCCACAAATTAAAAAGTGCCAGAAGGCAGTATGATTTGAACCATCATTGTACTTGAACTGGACATTGAATATCCCTGTCCTGGAACGCAGCATGAGCCCCAAACCTGCATGACCCCCAGATTTAAAAAGTGCCGGAAAAAGGAGTCTTTCAACCACCATTTTAGTTGAACTGGACATTAACTATATCTGTCCTGTACCGCAGTATGACCATTAAACCTGTCTGACCCACAGATTAAAAAGTGCTGGGAAAAGGAGTCTTTCAACCACCATTTTAGTTTCACTGGACATTGACTATACCTGTCCTGGGCCACAGCATGAGCCCCAAACCTGCATGACCCCAGATTAAAAAGTGCTGGAAAAAGGAGTCTTTCAACCACCATTTTAGTTTCACTGGACATTGACTATACCTGTCCTGGGCCACAGCATAAGCCGCAAAACCTGCATGACCCCAGATTAAAAGTGCCGGAAAAAGGAGTCTTTCAACCACCATTTTAGTTTAACTGGACATAGACTATCCCTGTCCTGGGCCACAGCATGAGCCCCAAACCTGCATGACCCCAGATAAAAAAAGTGCCGGAAAAAGGAGTCTTTCAACGGCCATTTTAGTTTCACTGGACATATACTGTCCTTGTCCTGGGTAGCGCTTGTCCCTCCGTATAATTGCGGACCAATTGAGCTTCACTTGAAAATACTGGTGGTTAACGCTCCTGTTCCACCCAGGTGCCCTTTTTCTTGGCATTCTTTTTCTCATTTTACTCAACGTGCTGGAGGAAATTATCTCTGTACTTTGTTCTCTGTCCGTGCCCCATACACCATGTCCTCTGAATAACCTACATCTGGTCAAGTTTTCCTGTACCTCCCTTGTACATTTCAGAGGAATTTTTTACCAGCTATTTTGTACATGCAAGTTTTTTAGTAGTTTAATTCTAGAAAACACATTTTTAAAATAGGATGGAATCCCACCATGTCTTTGTTTCTCTTTTTTTAATTGTATTAAATGGGTTGTCTCAATACAGGGATTGATAGCTATGTTAAAGATCTTGCAAAAACAAGTCATTTTGCAATATGTGTCCATTAACAGTGTCCTACCTATTCCTGTTTCTGACAGCACCATCACCCTTGAGTCACTCTTGACAATTGTGAAGAACAAATGTCTGTTAGAAACAACAATTTTTACAATAGGACCTGTAGTCTAGCTGTATGTCACAGAATAATGCCCCAAAAAATTCAAAGCATGACCCTTGAGCCACTTTGGACAATTGTGAAGAACAAATGTCTGTTAGAAACAACATTTTATTATAATAGGACCTGTAGTCCCTCTCTCGTACCTCTACCTCCATGTCCTACCCCCCTCTTTGCTCGCTTACCACCTGAATTTCGCTCCATGTTCAGAAATATAAAAATTTGAGAAGGTATGGAAGAGATTTGGAAAGTCTCTTATTAAAAGACGGCAAATCACAGCTATTCTCAAATCCCTCAAATCAAAACAAAATTGCTGGTTTCCAATATAACTGCAAAGTAGATCTATCAACAAAGCTGGCCTGCGCCAAAGTGAAAAAAACACGTATCTGAAATGTATTCGGATAATAAAAGGTATTTTTGGCACCTAGCAATGTCTACACTAAGTCTTGGTGAACTTTATCCAGTATTCTTTATAGAGCTTGTCTGTGTTCGCCCGCGGGGGCCCCCCCCTCTGCTCCTCCCCCGTGACTTTACAGCGGTAGATGCTCCTTTAAAATTCTCTACCTAACTACATAAAATCTTCCAATCTCTAATCTAACTAAATTGTAAGGATCACAGCTAATAGTAGAGGTTTCTCTGTGAAGAAATAGAATAATTTCGCTGAGCTGTTTGGACACAAGCAGAGCGCACGTCCTTCTGCTCTGAGACGCTGAGAGACACTGAGGCTGAACAGGAAACGCTGTTCTATGTAAAACGAGGTCATGTGATTTTTCCAGCCAATCGCAACCATACACATCCCAGTCATGACGTCGCACACACATCTCACCCTGCTCTATTCTGTAAGCTGATTTGCTGGCCGCCAAAATGACAGGAAGCGCCGAAAATGGCGCGATCTTAATAGATGATGCACAGATTTTAACCTAAATTATCGCATGATCTAAAAATTTCGATCAACATAAAAACTGTGCCGATTTCAACTTTGTCGATAATAATCGCTCAACACTACTCAGTGATAATCAACAATGACAGTTTAACCCCTTACCGACATTGGACATATGAGTACATCCTGATACCAGTAAGGGGCTTTGTAGCGGGATCGTAGCGCTTTCCCGCTATACAGCCGCCGGGTGTTAAATGCTAATTGCAGCTAACACCTGATGGTTACAGTGCGGGAGGGCACCGCCCTCCGCACTGTTTAACCCCTTAGATGCCGCGGCCAATTTGGCCGCGGCATCTAAATCAATGAGAAACAGTGCCGTGCACTGTTCCTCACTGCGATCAATACACTGTGTCCTGATTGGTGAACATGTGAAGGCTTCCATCGCTGCCATGTTTTCGATTTCCCCACTTCCGGCCCCAGGAAGGAAGTGGAGAAACCGCAATATTGGTACACTCTAATGCACTGCTTATACAATGCATTAGGCTATAAAAATTATTGCTGCCCCTAGTGGTAAAGCACCCTAGGGGGACTTAAAGTTAAAGTAAAAAAAATGTTTTAAAGTGTAAAAAAAAATAAAAAAAATTAAAAGTTCAAATCATCCCCCTTTTGCCAAATTTCAAATAAAAAAATAAAATAATAAAAAAGTTACACATATTTGGTATTGTCTCATCTGAAAAAGTCCAATCTACTAAAATATAACATAGATTATCCGTACACTAAACACCGTAGAAGAAAAAAAATTCCAAACGTCAAAATTGCAGTTTTTAGGTCATTTTACGTCCCCTAAAAATAGGAATAAATTTAATCAAAAAAGTCACATGTATTCCAAACTGGTAGCAATAAAAAGTACACTTCAGCCTGCAAAAAATACACCCTCTCTCCAGTCTGTAGGTGTTAGTACAAAAAAGTTATTGGTTACAGAAAATGGCGCCGCAGTGCAAATTTCAAATATAGAAAATGTTTGGAATTTGTTTACGGTATCAAAACATAACGGAAACCCTACAGGTTTGGTATTGGCGGATGATCAAACTGTAGAATACAGATAACACATAATTTTTACCAAAGATTGAATGCCATAAAAGCAAAACTCCTGCAAATGCACATACATTTTTTCACATTTTACCTACTTAGAATTTTTCTGCAGTTTCCCAGTATATTCTATTGTAATATGAATAACATAATTAGAAAGTACATCTCGTCCCGCAAAATAAAGGCCTTCATATGTCTATGTAGGTGATAAAAAAAGTTATGGCTCTGGGAAGACTGCAGTTTTTGGTGTAGAACACACAGATTAGATTATATCTGCTATGATAAATTATTTAGGTTATTCAAACCAATTGCAGAAGTGCTAATTTTTAATGTACTCATCATTAGTGATACGATCTTTGTAGTGAGAAAACCCCTTTAAAGAAATATTCCCAGTTTCCCTTTCCTTTCAGCAACCACCAAACCAGTGACAAATCTCTGCCCAGAGTGCCCTTAAAGAGTACCTGTCACCTTCAGACAAACCTCATGAAGTAACAGGAGACTAAAATACAAACACTTTCTCAAATAAGCTTCATTAGGAAAACCAAAGCATTTCACCTGTATTTCAGTTTTTTAAAAAAGCTGGGCCTTTAAGATAGCTTTGAGTCGGGCCATGTCGGCACATGACAGCTTGATGGATGACTGTGATGACAGTTGTAGGCTCCTGAGCTGGAGAGTCCACAGTGCAGGGGGGAGCCTGTAAATCCTCATCATGTGCTCACCAGCAGCAGTGCAATACAGATGCCTGTGTGTTATAGAGGAGAAGGCTTAAGCAACAGGTAAACTCTGTTACACTGTTTCCTTAGGCTCTGTCTCCACTGCACAGAAAAAAGTCAATTTTTTTCAGTGTTTTTCATTTTGTAAAAACACTGAAAAAAACGACTGAAAGCAGCTCCCATAGACTTCTATTGTAAAAACATCCTATCTCCACTGAGCTTTTTTCTGCTTGTTTTTTTACAGGTCGTCTTTTGTAAGTCTATGTCTACACTATACAGAAAAACGTCAGTTTTTTCAGCGTTTTTCGTTTTCTAAAAACTCTGGAAAAACAACTGAAACCATCTCCCATTAGGGACTCTATTGTAAAAAAGTCCTGCTGTCTAATGAGCTTTTTTTTCTGCTCGTTTTTTTTACTGGTCGTCTTTTGCAAAACTGTTCTAAAAATCACCAGAGCAGGGCAGTAAAATTTAGACTACAGGAGTCTATGTAAGTGCCCGGACGTCGTTTTGGTGCGTTTTTTTGCCGTGATTTTTCAGTGAAATCCTCCCAGGAGACTAAGTCCCACCTATAGAGGGTGTTTAATAAAGGTTATAACCTTATCAAATTTACATACAAGTGTCTGATGTGTCTTTGTTTTACCTTTTGTATTAAAAGATCATGCTTTGGTCTTTAACGATTTTTGCGCATTCATATTTTTTCGCTAAAAATAATTTTTTCATGGATTTTGCCGTCATCACAGCATCCTTTTTTTTTTTTTTTTTTTTATGATTTTGGTGCGAAAAATCCTTTCTTAACATCTTTTGGCCGCTAATAATGATATTCTCTAGAGATGGGGCGGAAATCGATTCTAACGACGACCAGTGGATTTCATTTAGGAATTTCAGGAAAACTTTCGGTTCGGAACAAAAGTCGAACATTGGGGTACTTCGGGTGAACGAAGTGTGCTTTTGATTGACTAAAATGGCTGCAGAGCAACATGGCGCCTCTCATTGGGGCAAGCACTCTGGGAGAAGAAGGGAATAGATGCATGACATGTGCAGAGGTGAAGCAAATCAGAGTCCGGCGGGATTCTGTGACGTCACGCACTTTATAAGTCCGGGCGTGACGCCGGGAGCTCACACTCCTTTCACTGTGCTCATCAGAAGGTGCTGTCGCGGTGATAGCTATTACTGAGAGAAGAATGATTTTTATATAGCGATTTCTGAGGGGGTGTCTCAGCTTTGTCTCATGAGACTGTTCTCTTAATTGTTCATTTTAATTTTTTGGGTATTGGATCTGAAAATCCAGGTTGCGTCCACTGCAGCTGCATATACATTCAATATCCAAGTGGATCTAAGCCATAGTTCCTGTGTTTCATTTCAAAGAAACAGCGCGTTTTTACAATAAAATACCACTTCATTTTTGGCTCTGCCCAATTCCTATTGCTCATTTACATCCAGGGGTTAATTTAAGCATTGTTTTTGCTGGTGGCTGACCCCAAAGAAACCGTCTTTTTCAACGCCAAAAAATACATATAAAATTTTTCCTGTAGCCTAATATCACAAGGCAAAGGTTAATTACAACTGTTTCTTGTTGTGTGGCGTCAAAAACAGGCAAATGTAACACGCTACAATGCTAATATTTTGTGGGGCTCAATTCTTTGCGCAATTTACATCAGGGAGTTAATTATAAGCAGTTGTTTTGCTGGTCGTTGCTGGGACCCAAGGGCAGAAACCGTCTTTACTTTGTCAACGGCCAAAAATATTAAATTTTTCTGTAGGCCTAAAAACACAAGCAAAGGTTTAATTACAAACTGTATATCTTGTTGTGTGGCGCGTAGAAAACAACGCAATTGTAACTCGCTACAAAGCTATTAGTTTGTGGGGCTCAATTCTTTGGCGCAATTTACATCCAGGGGAAGGGTTAATTATGCATTGTTTTGCTGGTTTCTGACAAAAATTAAACCGTACTTTTTCAAACGCAAAAATATATATAATTTTCCTGTATCTAATCACATGCAAAGGTTAATTACAAACTGTATCTCTGGTTGTGTGCGTTAGAAACACGCATTGTAAACACGCTTACAAAGATACTAGTTTGTGGGGTCACTTCTTTGGCGCCAATTTACAACCAGAGGTAAATTAAGCGTTGTTTTGCTGGTGTGGCAGACAAATAATAAACGTCTTTTTCAATGCAAAATATATAAATTTTCTGTAGCTAAATTCACACGCAAAAGGTTAATTACAACATGTATCTCTTGTTGTGTGGCGTAGAAAACACGCATTGTAACACGCTACAAAGCTAAAATAGTTTGTGGGGCTCAATTTCTTTGGCGCAATTTACATCCAGAGGTTAATTAAAGCGTTGTTTTGCCTGGTTGTGCTTGACAAAAATAAACCGTCTTTTCAACGCCAAATATATAATTTTTTCCTGTAGCCTAATTCACAAGACAAAGGTTATTACAATGTATGCTCTTGTTGTTGTGAGCGTAGAAACACGAATTGTAACACGCTACAAAAGCTATTAGTTTTGTGGGGCTCAATTCTTTGCGCAATTTACATTCCAGAGGTTAATTAAGCGTTTGTTTTGCTGTGTGCTGACAAAAATAAACCGTCTTTTCAATGCCAAAAATATATAAATTTTTCTGTAGCCTAATATCACAAGCACAGGTTAATTACAACGTATCTACTTGTTGTATGGCGTAGAAAACACACCAATGTAACACGCTACAAAGCTACTAGTTTGTGCAGCTCAATTCTTTGGCGCAATTTACATCCCATGGGGTAATTTTAAGCGTTGTTTGCTGGTGTGCTGACAAAAAATAAACCGTTCTTTTTCATGCCAAAATTTATAAATTTTTCACTGTAGCCAAAATTCACAAGCAAAGGTTAATTACAACTGTATCTCTTGTTGTGTGGCGTAGAAACTCGCAATTGTAACGCTTACAAAGCTACTAGTTTGTTGGGGCCTCAATTCTTTGGCGCAATTTACATCCAGAGGTTAATTAAAGCGTGTTTTTGCTGGTGTGCTGACAAAAATAAACCTTCTTTTTCAAACGCCAAAATATATAAATTTTTCCTGTAGCCTAATTCAAAGCAAAGGTTAATTACAACTGTATCCTCTTGTGTGTGGCAGTAGAAAAACCACACAATTGTACACATGCTTACAAAGCTACTAGTTTGTTGTGGCTCAATTCTTTGCGCAATTTCACCAGGGGTTTTAAATTTAAGCGTTTATTGTTTTGCTGGTTTGTTGCTGACAAAAAATAAACGTCTTTTCATGCCAATATATTATTAAATTTTCCCTGTAGTCTAATTCATGTCCGACGGTTAATTAAGCCTGTTTTGTGCTCTTACTTTTAGTATTAAAACCACACGTGTTTTTTAAACGACAATAAAGTAAATTTTTCTGGCCATTTGTGCGAGCGCAATTTATATCCAGGGTTACCAAGGCTTGTTACTGGGTTCATTTGGAGTCCAAAAACACGGGTGTTATATTTATCTTATACAAGATAATCATCATCAAAAAAACAGTTTGTCTGTACATTATGTAGAACAAACAGTTATGTCAGACAGAGAGGTGGCAGCTCATGCACCTGCGCAGTGGCAGTGGCAAACATTCCTGGAACAGGCCAGGTCGAGCCAGCAAATAGGGGAGTCGCACAGCAGGGGTCAATCGGTGAGGCCCAACTGCGCTGTCATCTAGCGGCAGTGTGTGTTGTTCAGCAACCCAAGGGTTCTTGTTTGGTTGACTAGGTCATCCTCTTCCTCCAGATGACATCTGACAACCCCGTCAAGAGTTCGGTCGGGAACCTCAGACACAACCATTAGTTGGATTGGCAGGGAGCGGGTCAGCGGCACTCACCTGTCCTCAGCCCGCTCTGCTGTCCCATCGGTTCCCTCAGCCAGAGCTTACTATTTGGTCTGGGCTCGCGCAACTATATAGCGAGGATGGATCAAAATTTGAGGATGGCAGTCAGCAGCTACTTGGCCAGCGATGAAATGGGGCCAATATCCCCATGCCTTCTTGCGCAGTAAGCGGAAGATATAGATGTGGAGAGTGGCATGGGGAGGTCATGTTTTGAGAGGTCAGCCTCGCTTTCCCAACACCTGGGTGTGATGAGGACGCAGTGACGATGAACACAAATAGGGATGGATGTAGCGACCGCCACTGGGAGCCGGGTGAGCGCAGAAACGGGCTTCATCATCGTCAGGAGAATGAGGGCGTCAGCTTGCGTGTCAGCAGAGGCTGCCAGCTAGTTGAGGTCGTGTGGGGCCATGAGTCAGCAGGATACGCAGCGTGTGGAGGTCGGGAGCCAAGCGGCCACGGGGTAAAAAACCCGCTTTGCAGGTCCAAGAAAGTAGCAGCTCAGGGGTCTGCGACACGCTGGCAGCGGCGGCAGTAGTCATTCAGTGCTGAGAGTGGTGGTTCCCCTAAAAATATACCGATACTCGGCGGTTTGGCAGTTCTTTTGCTAAGACCACTGGAGGAGCCGAATATGGGTATATGTAGAATCGTGGAGAAATGAAGCGTGGCACGGGAGCTAACGTTGGCAACCACGGGACCCTGCGTCAACACATGCAGCGTCACCATCGGTAGCATGGAGAAACGTGGCTAGATGTTGGTCGGTCCATCCTGCGCCACAGCAACAGCGAGCAGCCAGCATGCGGCACAGTGGCATGCATGCGGATTGCAGACTGTTCAAGGCTCCACCACCTCTGCAGAAGGGAGCTGTTTCTCTTTGACATCATCTCCCGGTCCAGATGCTCCTGCTCCTCGCTACTCATGATGGCGCCAGCAGTCGTTCAGCGAGGCGATTGCAAAGAGACAACAGTATGCGTCCAACCATCTAAGGTGCAGCAGCTGACCGTTGCTCCTGTCCAAGTTGTTGGTACTGCAGTCCCTCCCTTTCCAAATGGTGGACTCTGCACCGTTCAGAGAACTAATGGCTTGTGCCGAGCCGAGGATGGAGAGTTCCAAGCCGTAATTTCTTTTCCAAAAAGGCGAGTACCAGCACTTCATAAATATGTAGAACAGAAGGTGGGTCAGTCCTTGAGCTTATCGGTTTGTTCCAAGGTGCACGGCAGCGGACGTCTGGAGCTGTAACTACGGTCAGGGCCAGTACATGTCCTTTACGGCCACACTGGGTGAATGTGCTTCCAGCCCAGGCACACCAACAACTTGGACAGGAGATGCCGCTTTCTCCTCCACGTTGTCAAACTGACTGCACCTGCGCCAATGTCCGCCTCCTCCTCCTCCACACCACCACCATCTCAGCCTCCACAAGTACTGCTCCATTCCACATGTGTAGGGCACAGCGGTGTCACGCAGTTCTACACCTGGCTTGCCTCGGCGAACGAAGTCACACAGGGGAGGAACTGCTCCGCGTCATGCAGCAAGAAATCGTTTGTGTGTGGCTTCTCCGCGCCAACTGCAAATCGGAAACCATGGTGACGGACAATGGGAGGAACATGGTGTCCGCGCTGCACGAGGAGGGATGGTCCATGCGCCTGCATGGCGCACGTGTTCAATCTGGTTGTGAAAAGGTTCCTGAAGTCTTCCACCGATCTTCAGAACATTCTGAAAATGGCCAGGAAACTGTGCATGCACTTTATCCATTCGTACAAAGCCAGGAACACCCTCCTCGAGCAGCGGCAGAACGGCGTCCCCCAACACACTTTGATATGCGATGTTTCCACCGCTGGAATTCCAGCCTGCACATGTTGGACCGACTGTATGAACAGAGAAAGCCATTAACGATTTTTTGATGATCCAGGCAGACAGAAGTACTCCCCTGTGTAACTTTGATGTCAGCCAGTGGCAGCTCATGCGTGACACCTGCCGTTTGTTGAGGCCATTCGAGGAGGCGACGTTATTTGTCAGTCGCCAGGACTACGGGATGAATAACGTCATTCCACTGCTTCATGTCCTGGAAAAGATGCTGAAAAAATCTGTCTGGGCAGAGGACTGGAGACGTGGCGACTACATCTCGTGGCCACATGATTACGGTGGGGACTGACATGGAGGAGGAGTAGTAGGACATTGGAGCAGAAGCATTGTCTGGTGAAATGAGTGGATTCTACCCAGGTGACAAGAGAGGAGGAGCAGGAGCAGCTGGAGAGGAGGTGGATGGAGATGAGGAAGATGAGGCAGATGACCCCCAAGCACCGTGGCAGTATACAGTGGAAATGGAGGCAGGGAGCCCTCGGAGTCACTTGTGCAGATGGCCGCAGATGTTTATTTGCCTGGCTAGTGACAGCCGAATAGTCAGCATCCGGCAGAGGGATGACTTCTGGCTCTCCACCCTATTGGACCCTCGCTACGGTCCAAAATGGGAGCCTTTTTCCCAGCTATTGAGAGGGAAGACAAACTCAAATACTATAGGGAAATCCTCCGTAATCAGTTGGCGCTGCCTATGTGCGGGCATCGTCCCTCCTCTGACAGGTCTGACAGGGGGGTTCCTCAGCGCTCACGTACAACAGCCGCGTCTGCTGGGGGAATGTAGGGGGGTTGGAGAAGTAGGAGCTCCATAAGTAGTAACCTAAGTCGGGTGTCACTTATGAGCAGCTTCTTCACCCACCTTGTGAGGAGGGCCAGTCGCCCAGCAGGCGCAGCAAGACTGGAGCAGTCATTGAACCAACAGGTTGTGGCCTACTTGGACAGCACTCTGCACCTAAGTTAGATGCATCCGCTGGAATATGGGCAGCCAAACTGAATGTGTGGCGCAACTTGCCGAGTTTGCAGTGGGTGAATGCTGTCCTGCGAAATTACCGGCAAGTAGTGTGGCATCAGAGGGGTGTTCAGTGCGGCGGGGGCCATCGTACCCAAGAGAAACCCGCTATGTCATGGGAAATGTATTTGGAACAAACTGACTTTGTCAAGATGAATCTGGGTGGATCGGACAGGATTTCACACACAATGCCTTAGGAGTCAGTCTGTGTTCAAATACCTGCCTCCATCCTTTTCTGATGCCGCACCCGCCTGATTGACCACAAATCCTTGCTGACTGTTTCTCATCTGCCCTACCACATCTTTACAAGACTGGGATTGCCAACCCCACCTCAAAACTCTGTCACTTGTGCCACTCTGATGACCTCATGCTGCTGCTGATGGTTGCTGTGTGCGTGACATCCACACTGTGTCATTGTGCCACTGCCCTGACCTTCATGCTGCTGACGCCGTGAACTCGCTCTCATTCATTGTGCCACTCTGTGGCTTCCCTCCTGTTTTGCCACCTCCAGAATGTCATTGTGCCACTCTCTGCCTCATGCTGCTGCTGCTGTCTGACTCCTGCCCGTGCCTCAACGACTGTGTCATTAGCCACTGCCTGATTCATGCTGCTGCCGCCGTGACCTCAGCTCTTAGTCTTTGTGCCATTCTGTGGCTTTCCTCCTGTTTTGCCACCCTCCAGAATGTCATTGTGGCCACTGCATGAGATCTCATGTTGCTGCTGTCGTGACCTCCCCTGTGTGATTGTTGCACTCTGTGGCCTAAAAACGGTTTTTGCACCCTCCAGAATGTCATTGGTGCCGTGCCTGATCTTCATACTGCTGCCGCCGTGACCTCTCCACTGGCCGCCCAGTCGGGCCGTGTGTGATGTGCCACTCTGTGGCTAATAATGTTTTGCCGCCTCCAGAATTAATTGTGCCTATGCCTGATCTCATAATGCTCGCCGCACATGACCTCCACTCTGTGTGATTGTGCCCTCTCTGATGTCTGAATACTGTTTTGCCGCCTCCCAGAATGTCATTGTTGCCAAACCTGCCTGAACCTCATACTTGCCTGCCGCCGTGACCTCCGCTCTAGTCATTGATGCCACTCTGTGGCTTCCTCGTGTTTTGCCACCTCAGAATGTCATTGTGCCACTGCCTGACATCATGCTGCTAGTAGCTGCCGCCGTCAACTCCACACTACTGTTCCACTACTGTTGCCACCTGAGCTCTCAGCTTCTTTTTATTCCAGCTTTTCGCTGGCATGGACTTTATCAGGCTACATTCCCAGCTTGAGTATTTTGGTCTGTTATTGTACCTCTTATGTGCCAAGGGGAATTTTATAGTTAAGCCGATTCTAGTGCGGCGGCAGTCATCTGCGTATGTCATTACTAAAACACAACATTGTATGAAGACAAAACCAAGCTCCCTCAGCATTATTTAAGATGGCACAATGTTCTACAGAACCCTGAAGGCTTGTGCAGCATGGAAATAGCTGCTTTTTTAACGGATTCGTGCGAAAGTAGTTAATTCGGAACGAAACGAATTTTGTCGGAAAATTTCGGACAGAAGGACCGAAGTGAATCCCGAATCGGAATTTTTGAGAAATTCGCCCATCTCTAGCTGTGGATCCTTAAAACTTAGTTAGTATTCAGAGATTTGAAGAATTTATCGTCAGTTAGGGTAGAGAATTTTAAAGGAGCATCTACCAGCTGTAAAGTCACAGGGGTGAGCGGTGCGGGGGGGGGGGGGGTCCCAAGTGGCGCGAACACAGACATGCTCTTTTAAAGAATACTGGATATAGATTCACCAGACTTAGTGATAGACATTGCACTGCTATAGCTTTATTATTTATACAGTTTTCTACTTGAAATATTTCCTGCATATTGGGCAGCCTGAACTTTTTAGGATAAAATCTTTTCTAGTTACTGCAGGTCTCTTCTGTTAGGTTGCCAAAACTCACTTTTATTATCAGTATACATTTCAGATAGGTGTTCTTTTTCAAATTTGCCCATTCCCGCTTTGTTGATTAGCCACCCTTGCAGTAGTTCAAATAATGAATTCTGGCTATTTTGCACGTCGGCACAGGTTGATAGGTGCCAAAAATACCTTTCTTATTCCGAATACATTTCAGATTACGTGTTTTTTCACTTTGGCGCAGTTACAGCTTTGTTGATAGAGCTAACTTTGCAGTTTAAATGTGAAATACTGCAATTTTGTAGTCACCACTAGTTTGTTTGAGCGATATACGGTTGGCATCGACACGGGTCGCGCGTATAGTCGTTAGTCGGCCACCATCGTAAGGTTTTTCGATGAGGAGCAGTCGATTTATGAGCGATACCGTATTAAAGTCTATGGTTGTGAGCAACAACACCTTCATCTTACACCCAATAACAGGGCTGGAGAAAGCTGGAATCCTTAACATCCACAACAGTCAAATGGATCAGTGGCAACATCTTAGGCTACACACTTAGGTTATAAAAGCCACAGAGAAAATAACACACACCAATTCACTTATCCTGGCTTGTAACACAGCATGACAATTAAAATCCTGCACAATTAAAAGTCACGGAAGGCAGTATGATTTGAACCATCATCTTACTTGAACTGGACATTGAATATCCCTGTCCTGGAACGCAGCATGAGCCCAATCACTGCATGACCCCAGATTTAAGTGCCGGAAAAAAAGGCGTCTTTAAACACCCATTTTAGTTTCTGGACATTGGACTATACCTGTCCTGGGCCACAGATGAGCCACCAAACCTGCATAACCCAGATTTAAAAAGTGCCGGAAAAGGTCTTTCAACTCACCATTTTAGTTTCATGGACATTGAACTATACCATGTCCTGGCCACAGCATGAGCACAAACCTGCATAACCCCAGATTTAAAATGTGCCGGAAAAGGAGTCTTTCTAGCCACCATTATAGTTTTCATGACATTTGACTATACCTGTCCTGGGCACAGCATGAGCCCCAAACTGAATACCCCCAGATTTAAATGTGCCGAGAAAAGGAGTCTTTCAACCACATTTTATTGAATCTGGACATTGACTATAGTGTCCTGAGGCCACAGCTTGACCCAGGGTGGAGTTACAGTGGGTTGCGGGTGAGAGCCAGGATGGCATCCGTCATCTATTAACACGCAGTTTAAAATGCCTGATGACGCAGAGCAACGAAAACTGTCATGCTGAAGCAGAGTGCGCAAGCGGAAGTGTGTGAACTCCAGCCTTCCTCAGTACACAGTCAATACCTGGGTAGCGCTGTGCCCCTCATATGAGTGTGGACCAATTGAGCTTACTTGAATACTGGTGGTTAAGCTCCTGTTACACCAGGTGCCCTTTATCTTGGCATTCTTTTTCTATTTTACTCAAACGTGTTGCTGGAGGAAATGGTTTCTGTACTTTGTTTCTGTCGTGCTCCATACTCCGATGTCCACTGAATAACCTAACATCTGGTCCACGTTTTCCTGTACCTCCCTTGTACAATTCAGAGGATTTTTTTTTAACTGCTATTTGTACATGCAAGTTTTTTTAGTACTTATAATTCTAGAAACAACACATTTTTAAAATGGATGGAAAATCCCACCATGTCTCTTGTTTCTCCTTTTTAAATTGTATTAAATGGGTTGTCTCAATAAAGGGAATTTGATAGCTATGTTAAATGATCTTGCTAAAAAAAACAGTCATTTTCAATATTGTCCATTAAACAGTGTATACCTATTCCTGTTTCTGACGACGCACCATCACCCACTTGAGCCACTCCTTGACCAATTGTGAAGAAACAAATGTCTGATTAGAAACCAACATTTTTTAGGGAATAGGACCTGTAGTATAGCTGCATGTCACAGCAAAATGCCTCCAAAAATTTAATACATGACCCAAGAAGCCACTTTTGGACAATTGTGGAAGAACAAATGTCTATTAGAAAAAACATTTTTTTTATAATAGGGACCATGATTATTGCTGCATCTCACAGCAACATGGACCCAAAAATTATAAATTATGGACTTCCATGCACACTGTTAAAAATTGTGATGCAAACATGACCCCAAAACATTGACAATGTGAAAAATTGTAAAAGATGAAGTGAGTAAAGGAATATGGTTTGTCATGTAAACTTGGTGTCTTTTAGTCTCCTCACAGCACAATCCAGCAAAATGAAACTGTGGGAATTGAGAATAAAAAATTGCAGTAAGAAATGAATTCCAATTTTTAAAAATAAGTTTCTCAAGAGGGAACCATTTCTGTTTGGAGGAGAATGTGAAGTTGACCAGCAACTAATCGGTGACCTCGGCAATTGGGGCCACAACATCAGAGATCCATGCCTGTTTCATCTTGTATGAAAGTCAAACGATCCACATTATCTGTGGAAGCCGGATGGCGTTTGTCTGTAATGACTTACTTGGCTGTGCTGAAAGGGTCCAGCAACAGATTTGACGCTGGCTTGTGGGGCAGGACAACACCCTCTTATGCGTGATTGCAGCTCGGGCCAATTCATCCATTTTTGGATACCAGAAGTTATTGGGTCCGGAAACACATAACAAAAACATCGGTGTGGAGACGCAGTTAGTGGTGCACCATGATCTTAAGCTGGTCCTGTGGTGTTGTATGTGTGGCCTGCATTGCAGGCGTTGGTGAGGTGGTAAATAAAGATTGCCAGACGTCACCCATTAGGCTTATGGCCACCTTGCCTGCTGCTGTGCCGCGCTGTCGCACGGACTACTTGGCCATCTATCTACTGCTGTTCACGTCGCTGGCTGGGCGTGTGTTCACGTGACATTTGAAGATAACGTGAAGCAGACGCAACAGATGTCTCCAGTTGATCAATCAGCAAGGTCTCATTTCCACATCGCTTTTCTCTCTGATTTGGGGTGGGTGGAAGGAATGTGCTGAGTTTTGTTTATGTAGCCGGGGAAATGCAGGAGGGTGGCCACCAAGTAAAAACTGTTGTTCATTTTGGCATTGGCCTTAATGCGAGGATATGTTGGAGAAAATGAGCATCCAAGCACTCATGTGAGAGATGGAGCCTAGTTCCCAAGCTACTGGGTTTGAGGGGCACTAGGCAAACTGATCTTCACGATCATCTGCCTCAAATTACGCCAACCTCTTTCCAAGGCAGGGTAGTCGGTGTCTAGGAATACCTCCATCCTTCGCCTCCGTTCCTCCTGCCACAGCTTAAACACAGCCCTGACTTGCCTTCAGTGATGATGCACCTTGAGAGCTGACTGGTGGCCACCTTGCACTAGCTCTGGGGACCCCTGAAACCACGGCCGCTAATGAAGACCCAGAATTAAAATTGACGAACTGTCGGGGGCCTTGTGAATCTTGACGAGAGAGAAAAGAGGAACGGCGTCCCGGTTCATGTCTGAATCTGTGTCCGTATCACTCCTCCGTCGCTGGTGGGACCTGATGTTTCCAGAGTGTCCAACGGATCGTTCCGCAGGAACGCTGCAAGATCCACCCAATGCTCATGCTGGACAGGGGATCGGTCGCACTGAATTATTTTGGTGGCTTCTTTAAAATCATGGCAAGGATGGTGCAGAGCTCTTTCACTGCCTCCCTTCGGTGGCTCAACACCTTCGAGTCCGCACCGTTGCGTTGGGGTTTTTTTTTTTCAGGCCATTGTGTCACTTGTAGCTGCGTAAGGCATTGCGCTGGCTGCCACACGCTGCGAGCATATGGAGGGTGGAAATTCCAGCGTGTTGCCCACGGGTCAACGACGGAAGCAGAGTTTAAATCATGGTTGACGAACGGCGGAAGTGGCGAACTCAAAACCTCGTGCCTTCTTCAGCAGGCAAGTCCCCAGAAACCAGGGTGTATGCTCTTGTAGAAATGTATGTGCGAGACGTACAAGGGTTCATAACATGTGCCATGTCAAGAAGATGTGCTCCGATACGGACTCTTAGACAGGGTGGCCAGCAGAATCACGCACCTGTTATCGACACTACACCTTGCGGGCACAAAGGTTCTTGTCACCCAGCCTGCGCTCAGGTCTTGTTGCGGAGAGCCGTGGTTCCACAGCTCATGGACATGTGTGTGGCGTTCTCCAAGGACAGATAATTTCAAACACGGCCTGGGTGTCGCTGGGCGGCGTAGATGCCACCAGTAGGACCTTGGGGGAAGAGCCCTGCCCTCCCTGCGGTTTATGAAGAGATGTGCGTTTGTGCGACGAGCTGAGAGGCCCCGCGACCCCCCTAATGAGAAAAAACATCCCACCAGTACCCAGAGTGAGCTGTCACAGAGATATAGCGGCCTTTTGGCCGTGCATAATAGTGGTTTATTGTGTGGTTCGCTCGGCTGGGGAGATGTGACTTTTCCGGACAAAGATGCAGACACGCGCTTGAAATATTAGAATAATGACACGTGGCTGGGCCAGGGGCGACGGGACAGGCTTTTCTGGCAAAGAAATGCGCTGCTCGGAGGGATCTGGTATGGGGGGGCAGGCGGGGGGCTCTGTGACGTGGGGCGGAACCGCATATGTGTCCACCAACGGAAAAGGCCAACATTTCTGGCGTGAAGGCGCAAAAGCCTTGGGCAATGCCGACATTCAGGCTTTTGAGCTTTGGGGTTGGTTTGGTGTTAAAGTGTTTCTTCTGCTCCCAAACTGAAGACAGAAGGTTTTGCTGCTAGAATGGGCTGTGCGGCGCGTTGCAGGTCGTCAAATTGCAGAAGGAGAAAGGTGGTAGGATGGGTCTCTGGTGGTGTGGTGGTACTCGGGGGGACTGGATGGAGTGGGTCCTGAAGCGGAGTGGAGGCTGATCCCTGTTCATGACTTTGAGAGCATGGGCAGCTGGGAACGCTTGGTCGGTGCAGAGGAGGGATGACGAGGAGGAGGAGGACAGTGGGTTCTTTGTTTTGTAGTTGTGACAGTGGTTGGAGGCCCGGCGTCGTGCTGGCGCCTTTTTTGGCCTAGTTGTTCCCTCCATTTAACATGCATTCGCTGCTTGATGAATTAGACATGTTGGTGGTGGTAACCATTTCGGTGTTCTTGCCGTTACTTATTGCGTTTACGGCAAAGGAGCATATGAACATAGCTGGGTGAATCAGTAGGCTTGCTCAAAGAAGGCCCAGGCTTGAGAGGTCCTGGACCTTTTTGACGGCGAATAAGCGAGGAGCAGGGGTTGGCGATGTCCGTGGCTGGGGGAATCATGCAAGCGGACTTCTCAGCGACCGGCCTTCTCCCTTTGTGGTGCGCGGCGACCCTGTATGTATTGACATCTACCCCATGTCGTCTTCCTCTCCCTCGTTTCCAACTGATGAAGCGCCTCGCAGAGTCAAATTCTGCGGGAAAAGACCAGGATGGATCCGCAATGTTCGTCATCATCATAATCGCACAGGTGACTTGGTCGTGTTGACTTTCTTGCATCCAGTTTGAAGCTTGCGGGATACAAGCATAGGGGCACTGCAAGGCGTTGCCGAACCGCCCGGGATTTTTGCGATTGACTGGCTTCCCTTCACCTCTCTCTTATGGATCTAGTAATGGCGTCAGAGCAGAATAAATCATCCTCTTGATCTTTTAACATGCTTTCTAACCCCAACCGCATTTTGTCTCAAAGAGGTCTTCAGACAATGGATTATCTCACAGGTGAGTGGGTACACGGATGTTGACATTTGGCTGTCTTCATGTTGGGAGGCATGCTGAATGGTCAGACATTTTGTGGACCCCTGACTGGTGAGGACGAGGAGGGTGTAAGATGATAGAGCAGCGGTTGCACTTAACCACTGAAGGACAGATTGGCGATCGACGTTACGTTACAGGGCCCTGACCAGCGATGACAGGTCTGCGGTCCTGCAACTGCGATTCGCTGGCATGCATGTTGTCGTGCCAGCACTTGGATGGAGCAACTTCTCTGCGACCCTATTACTCCATGTTCTACACCCCTCTTTGCTGCTTACCACCTGCCATTCGCTCATGTTCAGAAATATAAAAATTGAGAAGGTATGTAATAGATTTGGGAAAGTTCTCTTATTTAAAGACGGCAAATCACAGATATTCTCAAATCCACTCTAATCAAAACAAAATTGCTGGATTCAAATTTAATATGCACGGTGTCCATCAACAAACTGGATGGGCAGATGTTAGATTGAAGTGCAAAAATCCGTATCTGTTATGTTTTTAGTATAATACCGGTATTTTTTGACCTTTCTGATTCACCAACATGCGGGTGCTATAGAATTGCTGTTTTAAGATTTAACGTCGGATGCTGCTGTCAAAATGCAACAAAGCTGGGTTGTGCAAAAGTCAAAAACACGTATTGTTATGTTTTCGTATTCAAACACGTTTATTTTTTGCACCTTTCAATTCACTGTTGACGTGACTTATAGAATTGCTTTTTTAAGATTTTCGTGGAAGCTGCATCAATGAACAAGCTGGGTGCGCAAAAGTCAAAAAACACGTATCTGTTATGTTTTTCGTATAATACTACGGTATTTTTGCATCTTTCCAATTCACCTGTGGTGACTATAGGAATTGATGTTATAAGATTTACGTGGAATGGCTGCGTCAATGAACTAAGCTGTGTGCGCAAAAGTCAAAAAACTGTATTGTTATGTGTCGTATGATAATGATACATGGTATTTTTGGCAACAACAACCTGTGCTGACTACAAGATTGGCTGGATTGTAATTTAACTGCAAGTGGATATATCAAACACAGGTGGAACTGGCGGTTAAATTGAAAAAGACACCTATTGAAATGATACTGATAATAAAAGTGGAGGCGTGTTGCACCTAAAACAAAGGAGACCTGCAGTACTAGACAATGATGTGTATCGAATATAAGTTCCGGCTGCCCAATATCTCAGGAAATATTTCATTAGCAAACTGTTAATAATGTAAAGATATGGCAGTGCAATGTCTACACTAAGTCTTGGTGAACTTTATTCCAGTGTTCGTTTATAGATTAGTGCTTGTCTGTGTTCGCCCGCGGGCCCCACCTGCGGACTTTTACAGCGGTAGATGCTGCTTTAAAATCTCTAGCTTAAACTACATATAAATCTTCAAATCTATTATCTAACTAATTGGAAGGATCACATCTAATTAGTAGGAGGTTTTTCTGGGTGCAGACAATCTTAGACGTAATTTCGCTGAGCTGTTTTGGCCACAGCAGAGCGCCACTTCCTATTCCTGAGACGCTGGATACCACTAAGGCCTGAACAGGAAGGGGCGCGGTTCTATGTTATAAAACGAGTGGTCATGTGATTTTTCCAGCCAATCGGCAACCATACACATCCCAGTCTGGACTGTCGCCACAGACACATCTCACCCTGCTCTATTCTGTAATCTGATTTGTGGCAGCCATCATAATGACAGGAGTAGCACCATAAAAATGGCGCGATCTTAATAGATGATGCACAGATTTTAACTTAATGTATCGCGTGTATCTGAAAATTTCGATCACCATAAAAACCTTGCCGATGTTTCAAACTGTTGGCAGAGACAAAAAATCGGGCTCAACACTAAACAGGAGCGTTAAGTCGCAGTAGGTCTCTCAATGTGAAAGCGCTGAGTTGATTCGCACTCATTACGGAGGGGCATGTGCTACTCCAGGTCTTGACTGTGCACGAGGAAGGCTTGGAGGTCTTTTCCTTCACACTTCCGCTTTCCGCACTCTGCTTCAGCACGACTTGTTGTTCGTTGGTGCTGCGTCATAAGGGGCGGTTCTTTAACCGTTAACCTACTGTTAATGATGACGGACGATGTAGCTAATGGGTGCTCTCACCGCACCCACACTGTAAGTCTGGCAGCTGGACCTCCGTGTTAACAGATGGCTGACGGCGATGACTGGCTGGGGCCTTAACCGTAAGGGGCAATCAGGAAGAGCTTGATTTTCAACTAAAAAAATGCAGATTTTGAAAAATGGTGATCTTCTGTGAGGTTGAAGGTGAGTGTACAAAAAGGGGTCCAGGGATGGACACAAATTGCACAATTGAGGCTTTAAAATTGTCTGGGGCTGGAGTCACTATGGGGGTCGCGTTCATTTGATCTCCAGGGGAGTCTGTCCCTAATCAGAATGAAGAGAGGATTTGGGAGGAACAATGAAACCATTGAATTGATTGGCTGAATCAGTCTCAGAAGCGGAAGGAGGGCAAATGTCTTCTCAAACTAGAGAGTGTTTTGGATGATTAGGACATTTGTGGAGAGCACTTATGGGGTAGTGTGCGGCGGACGAATTAAAACACCATCTACACGTGTATAAAATACCTTATAAAAAACTGCAGGGAGGGGTGTATGTTGTATGTTATCACACTTGAAAAAAAAGCGCAAAAGTGATATAATGTTAAAAAATTATAAAATAAACTTCCCTTAATAATTCTGTTATACGCAAATGTCTGTGTTACCACAAAAATTGGTTCTAAATGACAGTACTGTACAAGAATAAACATGTAGTGGCACTCTTGTGATCTGTGTGATCAAACAGGTTTAATGGTCACTTCTGCGGTACAGTACAGATATAGTCAATGTCCAGTTCAACTAAGACATGGTGGTTGGAAAGACTCTATTTGCGGCACTTTTTAAATCTGGGGGTTCATGCATGTTTGTGGGCTCATGCTGTGGCCCAGGACAGTTATATTCAATGTCCAGTTGAATTGAGAATTAAAATGGTGGTTCAAAAGGACGCCTGTGTGTTTTGCGGCATTTTTTAAAATTCTGGGGGGTCCATTGCAGGTTTGGGGCTCATGCTGCGGTTTTTTCCAGACAGGGTATTCAATGTCCAGTTCAAGTAAAAATGATGGTTCAAATCATACTGCCTTCTGCCACTTTTTAATTTGTGGGTGATGCAGGTTTAAGGGTCAGGCTGTGGTACAAGACAGGGATAGTGAATGGTCTGTGACTTTTTCTGTGGCTTTTATAACCTAAGTGTGTTGCCTAAGATGTAGCACGTATCCATTTGACTGTTGTGGATGTTAATTCCAGCTTCTCCAGCCCTGTTTGGGTGTAAGAATGAAGGTGTTGTTGCTCTCCCATAGACTTTAATGGTCATCGGCGATAATCTATTATCGACTATTGGAAATCGTCTTGATAATTGCCGATATCGACTATCGACCCGAAGACGATAGTCAATGTAATCGCTCATCACTAGTATCTACCATAAGGTCCCCTCAAAGCCACGTCAGAACAGGACTGGTCCCTAAAACAATGAATATTCTTGAAAATGTGAGAAATTACTACTAAATTTCTAAGCCCCCTAATGTCGTAAAAAAATAAAAAGACATTTAAAAAATAATACCAACCCACAGTGGACATATGGTAGATGCTAGTTATAAACTATTTTGTGGTGAATAATTTTCTGTCTTGCAGGCACAAATTTTAGAACTTTGAAAATGACAAATTTTTCCAAATTTTTACGAAATTTTGATATTTTTCACAAACAAACAAGGATTGTATGGACCAAAATTTCTTACATTACTTAAATTAAAATACAGTGTGTCACAAGAAAACACTCTGAATCACTTGGATAGGTAAAAGCATTAAAAAGTTATTCTCACATAAAGTGACACATGTCAGATTTAAAAAATATGGCTTGTCAGGAAGGCCAAAACTGGCTGGATCCTTAAGGAGTTAATTATGTTTTTAAAAGTGGTTTCCCAACAAGTGCAGTTGAGCGCTGTAGGTTTGCTCAAACTGTAGCTAGTTACAAACAAATGTGCTTCAACATGTGCCATAGAAGAAGAAAAACTGAGAGAGTCGCTAATTGAAAAGGATCTGGGTGTACTAGCAAATCATAGACTACAGTTAACCAGCTGCCTCTAAGGCCAGTAAGGAATTGTCATGTGTTAAAAAAGCATGGACTGACATGATAGGGACTTGTTACCTCTCTAAAAAGCATTGGTGTGGTCTCATTTGAAATATGCAGTTCAGTTCCCGGCACCAGTTCATAGAAAGGATGACGTGGAGCTTTGGAAGGTACAAAGACGAGCAGCTAAACCAGTGTTTCTCAACTCCAGTCCTCAAGACCCACCAACAGGTCATGTTTTCAGGATCTCTCACAGAATGCACTGACAATAATGATATCACCTGTGCAGAATGCACTGACAATAATGATATCACCTGTGCAGAATGCACTGACAATAATGATATCACCTGTGCTATACTAAGGAAAGCCTGAAAACTTGACCTGTTGGTGGGTCTTGAGGACTGGAGTTGAGAAACACTGAACTTAATTGATCAGGAGCATGGACGATATAAAGTTATGATGAAAAGTTAAGAGTTAAACCTGTTTAGTCTTAAAAGGGACATTTAAGGAGAGATATGATTAATTTGTATAATTATAGAAAAGCTTGTGAAAAACTGTTTTTGCTTCACCAAAAAACAAAGGGACACACTGATTTAAGGTTAACTCTCCAACGGTGACAAGCCTGCTATACCATAAGAACTGCCTACCTCAGGAGTTGATCACAGTTGGAATAATTGAGGGCTCCAAAAAGGCTTAGCTAGTTACTTGCAACAAAATATTATTAACTCCTGTGTAGACATGTAGGAACAAAGTTTTAAACTTACTTATCCATCCACATCTTCTCCCAGCCATGGTTGAATTTAATGGACATAGGTTTTTTTCTCAACTAAACTATATAATTAATTATGGAAAGATGGTCTAATTGCTGCAATGTGATCTTTAAGGCTAGCTTTAAAGTAATTTTACTGACAACATTTATCAAGGTTATGCACAGAGCGTATTATGTTTTCACCAAATTGTACTCGAAATACCCAAATGTTCCTAGTGAATATTTTTTGAATGATATGAATCTGGAATTACTTGCATGACTGTTGCTTTTTCCCTACTGTACATGTTATTTGGCACACGTTCTGTTCTCACGACATCCTGACACAGACTTTAAAACACATAAACTTATTCAACTTATAGTAATGCCTGCTAAAATACATGCATCTAGATTGAAAAAATGCCATCCTTTCTGTTGAAGCAGTGAGAGGAAGGATTTCTCTCACTCACATGAAAAAATATACTGACTGACTTCACTGACACCAGGAATATTTTTGATGACTTATCCCCCAATTGGTCTACTACATACATTATCCCATAATACTGCATACACTCTCTGCTTGTACTTACATTGAAAATATAGATTGATAAGTATATGATGCACACCTAACTCCTTTTCTTTCAGGTTACATTTACTTATAATAATTCTTTATACCTAATTATACCTGAATTATAGATCACAAATGTCTTTCTTATTGCTCCTTACTTCTCCTTTTCTATTTATTTCTTTTGGATATTCTTCTTGTTGATACCAATGTTACGATGTATCAATGACTCTCCACTACATGAACTGATTACATTGTTCTGTTAACGTCTTTATTATTTGTCACACAAAATGTTAATAAAACTATTTGATAATAGAAAAATGCAACATGTCCTTGAAAGAACCACAGTGCTACAGATGTTGAATTTAGCTAATTGAAAGAAAACATGGCAATAACAGTAGATATGTCAAGTGAAACAATGGAAAGGATTATACATTTTTTAAAATGTTGAAATTAAACAGAATGGAACATGTATGAAAACTGTCGAGGTCCAAGACTTTCTTTGTTGCCCATAGCAACCATTCAGAGCTCCCCTTTCATTTTTTAGAGCACTGCATTAAATGAAAGGGGAGCTCTTATTGATTGCTTTGGGCAACAATGAAAGTCTTAGACTAGACAGTTTTCATACATGTGGCCCAGAGTGTAGAGAAATATGTTGGTTGATCTCGGTTAGTGGTTAATAAAATTAAGTGAAAGTATAAGAAAAACAGGAAAATTACATAAAACGTTTAGGCTGAGTTCACACAGTGTTTTTGCGGCGTGCAAAATTGTGCGTTCCAAACAGCAAGTGTGTAATTTTGACACAAAGACGCGGTGTATTGGCCCAAAGCAGATTTCTGCTTTGTATAATTTATTTTACGATGCATACAGTACATGCCGAAAAATATGGGAGTAAAATCATCAGCATCTGAACAACAATGATGATTTTTTCACTTCTCTCAATGAGTGCTGTACATGACCATTCTTTTGAAGCATATTTGGTGCAAACACGTTCTGAAGTATGCACTACAAATACGCAGTGTGAAAATACCCTTAGGATATGTTTATTGTGGGTTTGAATGTTGATCATTGGTGCAGATTCTGCATACAGAATCAGCGTTCAATTTGACTGTAAAGTGATTTACACTGTACCCTATAAAAATCAGCATCATCGTTCAGTTGATTAATGCTATATTGCGTTACAGTACTGTGTATGGAAACACAGTATGAAACTGATGCACCATTATCCCTGAAGACACCATTGAGGAGAAACATGTCAGGGGAGCAATGTTAGTATTTTAATAATGAGGCAGGTCTGTGTTCACAAATATATTAGATCTCCATTTGCAATGTAATCCTAATATTTATCATAATGGTGTGATGGGAATACTGGTGTATAGGAGTTACTGGCTGTGTATTAGTTGCCTTCAGGTAAAAAAAACTATTTTGATTGATTATATCTAGAGATGGGCGAATTTTTCAAAAATTCGATTTGCCGACTTCGCTGTATTTCCCGACAAAATTATTTTCGTCTCGAATTAATTTGGGACGAATCGCATTAAAAAACAGCTATTTCCTGGCTGCAGAGAGCCTGCAGGGTACTGTAGAACATTGTGCCATGCTTAAATATGCAGAGGGAGTTTCGTTTGGTCTTCATACAATGCTGTGTTTTAGTATAACACGCACATGACTGCTGCCGCTATTAGAATCGTTTCACTCTTAAATTCCCTGGACACTTACGGGACAAAACTGACCAAAAAACTGAAGCGGGAATGCAGCCTAATAAAGTCATAGCAGCGCCAGCTGGAAAAAAAAACAAGCTGAGGGCTAAGATCCTATGATAGCGTCAAAGAACACAGTAGTAGGTTCCTGGAGCCAGCACAGGTCTCAGCACAGTAAGGGGACGTCACAGCAGGGGTCACTCCATGAGGCCAGAGCTTTAAACCGTCACAGAATATGACAGAACTTGTTCTGTTAAACGCTGATACATGTAGAGGCCCCCCCGAATGAGTGGAAAGGGTGTCGGCAATAATTTTGCGTTGACGTCTCTGATCATTTTGCCCTTCCTTTCATCTGTCAGTTTGTTTCCGCTTCCAATCGGTCAATAATCCATCAGTATTGCTAAGGCCAAAAACAAACAGGAGTTGATACGAAACAGAGATAACCAGTGAATGGGATATTTGCATGTCTTCTGTGTTCTGTATCCACTCCTGCTTTTGGCTAGACAATCCTCATCCTTCCCATTCCTTCTGACAGGTGAAAAGAAGGGGAAAACTAAACAAAGAGACAATGTCATAAAGTGGTGAGGGTGGAAACAGCATTAGGAAACCACAGGGTGTTCCAGTGAGACAGCGGTCACTTGGCAGCAGCATGAGTAGGTCACAGAGTGGTTCAATGACAAATTCTGGAGGTGGCAAAAACAGGAGTAGGCCACAGAGTGGAACAATGACAGAGTATGGAGGTGACAGCAGCAGCAACAGCATGAGGTCAGAGAGTGGCACAATGACAAATTCTGGAGGTGGAACCAACAGAAGTAGGTCACAGAGTGGCACAATGACAGAGTGTGGAGGAGACGGCAGCAGCAGCAGCAGCAGCAGCAGCATGAGGTCAGAGAGTAGCACAATGACAAATTCTGGAGGTGACAAAAACAGGAGTAGGCCACAGAGTGGTACAATGACAAAGTGTGGAGGTCAGGCAGCAACAGCAGCAGCATGAGGTCAGAGAGTAGCACAATGACAAATTCTTTAGGTGGCACCAACAGGAGTAGGCCACAGAGTGGTACAATCACAAAGTGTGGAGGTCACGGCAGCAACAGCAGCAGCATGAGGTCATAGAGTGGCACAATGACACGGTGTGGAGGTGAAGGCAGCAGCGGCAGCATGAGGTCATAGAGAGGCACAATGACAGAGTGTGGAGGTGACGGCAGAAGCATCAGCAGCATGAGGTCAGAGAGTGACACAATGACACAGTGTGGAGGTGGGTGGCAATACCAGTCCCTGGTAAAGATGGTAGTAAGCAGATGGAGAAACTGTCAGCAGATGTGTGGCATCAGGTGGGTGGCAGCATCAGAATAGTGGCTGAGGCAGGTAGTTTGAATCCAGACTAATTTCTCAAAGCTTTGGTGAGGAGTCATGGCTGATGTAATCTGACACCTAAGGCAGTGGTGTGTGGAAATCCTGGCCGATCCACGCCTGATTCATCTTGACAAAGGTCAGTCGTTCCACATTTCCCATGGACAAGCGGGTTCTCCTTGGGGTAATGATGGCCCCCGCCGCACTTAACACCTGCTCTGATGCCACACTACTGGCCGGGCAGGACAGCTTCTCCACTGCAAACTCGGCAAGTTGCAGCCACACATCCAGTTTGGTTGCCCAGTAGTCCAGCGGATCTTCTAACTGGGGTGGCAGAGTGCTGTCCAAGTAGGCCACCACCTGTTGGTTCAGGGTCTGCTCCAGGTCCTGCTGCTGCTGTTGGCGAGTGCCCTCCTCACTAGGTGGGTGAAGGAAGCTGCTCATCAGTGATTCCAGACTTAGGTTGTTACTGATGGAGCTGGTACTACTCCTACCCCCCCACCTTCCCACAGCACACGTTGCTTGGGGGTCATCTGCCTTGTCTTCCTCATTTCCATCTACCTCCTTCACCTGCTCCTGCTCCTCCTCTCCTGTCACCTGGATAGAAAAACCACTCATTTCACCAGACAATGCTTGTTCTCCAATGTCCTCCTCCTCCTCCTCCAGTTCAGTCCCCACCGGACTCATGTGGCCATGAGATGTAGTCGCCATGTCTCCAGTCCCCTGCCCAGACAGATTTTTCAGCATCTGTTCTAGGACATGAAGCAGTGGAATGATGTTATTTGTCAGTCGCCAGGACTACGGGATGAATTATATGGCCTCCTCGAGTGGCCTCAGCAAATGGCAGGTGTCACGCATGAGCTGCCACTGGCTGACATCAAAGTTACACAGGGGAGTACTCCTGTCCGCCTGGATCATCAAAAAATCGTTAATGGAATTTCTCTGTTCATACAATCGGTCCAACATGTGCAGGCTGGAATTCCAATGGGTGGAAACATCGCATATCAGCGTGTGTTGGGGGAGGCTGTTCTGCCGCTGCAACTCGAGGAGGGTGTGCCTGTCTTTGTAGGAATGGATGACGTGCATGCACAGTTTCCTGGCCATTTTCAGAATGTTCTGAAGATCGGTGGAAGACTTCAGGAACCTTGCACCGTGCGCCATGCAGGGCACATGGATCATCCCTCCTCGGTGCAACGCAGACACCATGTTACTCCCATCGTCTGTCACCATGGTTCCAATTCGCAGTTGGCGCGGAGAAAGCCACACATCGATTTCTTGCTGCATGACGCGGAGCAGTTCCTCCCCTGTGTGACTTCGTTCGCCGAGGCAAGCCAGGTGTAGAACTGCGTGACACCGCTGTGCCCTACACATGTGGTATGATGGAGCAGTACTTGTGGAGGCTGAGATGGTGGTGGTGGAGGAAGAGGCGGATATTGGCTCAGGATCAGCAGTTTGACAGCATGGAGGAGAAAGCGGCGTCTACTGTCCAAGTTGTTGGTGTGGCTGGGCAGGAAGCACATTCACCCAGTGGGCCATAAAGGACATGTATGGCCCTGACCGTAGTTACAGCTCCACATGTCCGTGCTGCCATGCACCTTGGAACAAACCGATAAGCTCAAGGACTGGCCCACCTTCTGTTCTACATATTTGTGAAGGGCTGGTACTTCCTTGTTGGAAAAGAAATTACGGCTTGGAACACTCCACCTCGGCTCGGCACAATCCATTAGTTCTCTGAACGGTGCAGAGTCCACCATTTGGAAAGGGAGGGACTGCAGTACCAACAACTTGGACAGGAGCAAGGTCAGCTTCTGTACCTTAGGATGCTTGGACACATACTCTTGACAATCGCCTCGTTGAACGACTGCTGGCGCCATGAGTAACGAGGAGCAGGAGCATCTGGACCGGGAGATGATGGCAAAGAGAAACAGCTTCCTTCTGCAGAGGTGGTGGAGCCTTGACTGGCTGAAATGGCATGCGTGCCACTGGGCACTGCTGCTGTTGCTGCGGTGTTAGGATGGACCACCACATCTGAGCCATGTTTCTGCCAGGCCATCGGATGGTGACGCTGCATGTGTTGACGCAGGGCCATGGTGCCAATGTTAGCTCCCTGGCCACGCTTCACTTTCTGCCCACAGATTCTACATATACCCATGTTCCGCTCCTCTGGTGTCTTAGCAAAAAGCTACCACACCGCAATGTAGCTGATTTTACCACCAACGCTCTTCACTGAGTGACTACTACCACCGCTGCCTCGCTGCGCCTCTGTGCTGCTACTTTCTTGGACCTGAGAAGCGGGTTTTCTACCCCGTGGCCGTTTGGCTCCCAACCTCGCTACTCTGCTGTGTCATGGCCACACTACACACTTGCTGGCTGCACTGCATCCTGACGTGCAAGCTGATGCCCTCTTCTCTGGACGATGATGAAACCCTTGCTTCACCCGGCTCCCAAATGCGGTCGGCTATATCATCATCGATTATTGTTGGATCTTCACTGCTGTCCTCCTCAATGGTCTTCATATGCAGAGGCTGACCCCTCACAACATGACCTCCCATTCCACTCTCCACATCCATACTTTGCTGCCTACTGCAAGAAGCAGAGGATGTCGGCCCCACTTCTTCGCTGTCAAGTAGCTGCTGAGTGTCATCAAATTGTTCATCCTCACTGTATAGTGGCACTGAGCCCAGACCACATAAAAGATCTCTGGCTGAGGGAACCGGTCGGGACAGAGGTGGGTTGAGGACAGGTGAGGGCCACTGACCCGCTCCCGGGCCATGGCAACTAAGGGTTGTCCATATAAAGAGAGGGAATTGATACAGAAAACTTGGGCTGTCCGTTAAAATCCCAAAATTTTATTGGCTTTGCAGAATAAAACTTATTGCATATCCAAATAACGGCACTCCCCTAAAAAACAACCAGCCAAAAGGCTAACGCGTTTCGGGCGTAAGAACGCCCTTAGTCATAACACCAAATACATGTAAAAACATCCTTTATATACATTTAGTATACAGATAGTGTCCCATTCCACCGGCACGCCAAGGCACTTCCGGCAATCGGCATGTAATCCGGAAACACGTCACGGACATGCGCAGTGGGAAATACCACACTTCTATGGGCAAGGGCAAAAGTGTCACAAAATTACGTCATGCGCATGTGCACTATACACAAAAGACGGTGGAGCCAAGCTAGAAGATACAAATAATAGCAAGCTCTTTGCAACCTAGTAATGATACACAGGAATCAAATCTATAGTATCTTACAGGTGCGTGCCAGCGTGCGAGGGAAACAGGACACAGGATACAGATGTAATAAGGCTGGAACAGACAATAACATTAGTAGTGGAACATAATTTCTCTCTTATGATTTAAACCTTTGGGCTGTGTAGTGTTTAATGTCAGAATCCAAAAGGCTTCTTTGTCATGCAACAATTTTTCAATATTTCCACCTCTGAGGGGTTTGTTGACTCTATCGATACCCATGACTCTAAGACTCACAGAATTACTGTCGTGGACGTCCCTAAAGTGCTGTGATAAGCTTGATCTGTTTCTGATCGCTGTACTCGTTATATCATTAAGATGTTCTAAGAATCTTATTTTAAGTTTACGGGTGGTGCTTCCCACATAGTACAGATTACATGCAGTGCATATGGCTAGGTAGATAGCAAAATGGGAATTGCAGTTGATAAATTGTTTTATAGTGTAATTTTTTGTGTTGTCACTATTATTAAATTCTTTTGTTTTAATGGCAAAATGACATGTTCTGCAATGTCTGGACCCACATTTAAAAAAACCCTTGTTATCCAGCCAGGTCTGTTTTGGCTGGTCACTAGGTACATGGGTAGGGGACAATAAATTCCCCAATGTTTTGGGTCTCCTAGTCACTACTCTGTATCCTTTTTCCAATATGGACTGCAAAATAGGATCTTGGTTAAGAACCACAAAATTTTTTTTGAAAGATTCGTTTGATTTCAGGGACTTGGTGTGTAGAGTCACTACTAGAGTTAAATTTTGATGTTTTTTTAGATTTGAGTTTGGGATTATATAGAAGATCTCCCCTTTTCCGATTTTGTATTTTTTTGGTCGCTCGATTTAGGGCCCACTTAGGATAACCCCTATGTTTCAATCTTGTACAAACCCTCTGTTCTTCCAATTTATAGTCTGATTCAAGGCTACAGTTACGCTTTGCTCTATGTAATTCCCCTATAGGTACTGATAACCAAGTGTTTTTGTCATGAAAACTCTTGTAGTGCAGTGTGGTATTACCTGATGTAGGTTTTCTGTATGTTTTGCTTACAATCTTATGTCCAGGTATACCATTTAGAGTAAGGTCCAAAAAATTAACTTCACATTTCTCTGTTGTTCCAGTGAATTTCAAATTCAAAGGATTGTTATTTAGATAATCTAGGAATTTTGGTACGGCAGGCACATCTCCTCCCCAAATAAGTAGGAGGTCATCGATGTACCTGCCGTACCAAACGATGTCATCAAGAAAAGGGTTGCTTTCAGTGTAAATGTAGATACTTTCCCACCACGCAACTGTCAGGTTAGCCAGCGAGGGCGAATATTTCGCCCCCATTGACACCCCCTTCAGCTGCAGAAAAATGTCTGTGTTATGCCTGAAAAAATTGTGGGTCATAAGAAACTCCACCACACTGATGAAAAAATTTCTAAATTCTTGTGAATATGTACTATGGTTTTGTAAGTGGAAGTCTAATGCCCTTATTGCGACTGAGTGTGGAATACTTGTATACAGTGATTCTGCGTCGCATGCTACCCACATCATGTTGCTCTGCCATGTGATGTTATCCATGTTAACTAGGACGTCTTTGGTATCCTGTAGGTGACCGGGAGTAATCTGTACCAAAGGTTGTAATATGGAATCTACCCATTGCCCCAATTTCTCCAGTAAAGATCCCATGCCCGAAACTATTGGGCGCATGGGAGGCTTACTGATGTCTTTATGTATTTTTGGTAAGCCATAAACTACCGGCATTACAGGCTGCTCCACTATAATAAACTCTACTTCTTTTTGAGAAAATATTTGTAGAGCCAAGCCCTCTTGTAGTAGGGATATCATTTCTGTTTTGTATTTATTAGTGGGATCTCTAGTCAATTTCTGATATGTTGTTGTGTCTGACAAGAGCTGGGACATTGCTTCTAGGTAATTTCTTTTTTCCATCACTACAATAGTCCCGCCCTTGTCAGACATTTTAATAATCAGATTACTTTTTTCAGTTAGCTGTTTTAGGGCAATACTTTGTTTTTTAGTTAGATTCAAGTATTTGTTGTTTGTATGGGATACATCAAATAATGCCCTAAGATCTCTCTCAATAGTTTGTTGGAAATTGTCCATAACTGGAGCTCGTGACTGAATAGGGTAAAACGTTCTGTTATAGGTGATGAAATTTCCTCCCTCAGCCACATTGGATGAAGGATCCTCAGAAAGATCTTGTAAATGTAATAATGATAACTGTTCTTTGAAGAGGAGATTACTGAACTCATTTTTATGTTGTTGTTCCTCATTTTCTTCCTCAGAAATTCCTAGAGGTTGACCGTCATCTAAACCACTCTCTTCCTGCCAAAAATGACGCTTCAAGGTAAGCAACCTAATAAACCTATTGATGTCCTTAAGTGTGGAGAAAAGGCTAAAATCCTGCTCCAAGCCATAACTTAAACCCAATTTGAGTGAACCCAATTTGAGCCACGCTTCACTTTCTGCCCACAGATTCTACATATACCCATGTTCCGCTCCTCTGGTGTCTTAGCAAAAAGCTACCACACCGCAATGTAGCTGATTTTACCACCAACGCTCTTCACTGAGTGACTACTACCACCGCTGCCTCGCTGAGCCTCTGTGCTGCTACTTTCTTGGACCTGAGAAGCGGGTTTTCTACCCCGTGGCCGTTTGGCTCCCAACCTCGCTACTCTGCTGTGTCATGGCCACACTACACACTTGCTGGCTGCACTGCATCCTGGCGCACAAGCTGATGCCCTCTTCTCTGGACGATGATGAAACCCTTGCTTCACCCGGCTCCCAAATGCGGTCGGCTATATCATCATCGATTATTGTTGGATCTTCACTGCTGTCCTCCTCAATGGTCTTCATATGCAGAGGCTGACCCCTCACAACATGACCTCCCATTCCACTCTCCACATCCATACTTTGCTGCCTACTGCAAGAAGCAGAGGATGTCGGCCCCACTTCTTCGCTGTCAAGTAGCTGCTGAGTGTCATCAAATTGTTCATCCTCACTGTATAGTGGCACTGAGCCCAGACCACATAAAAGATCTCTGGCTGAGGGAACCGGACGGGACAGAGGTGGGTTGAGGACAGGTGAGGGCCACTGACCCGCTCCCGGGCCATGTCAACTAAGGGTTGTGTCTGATGTTCCCACCGACTCTTGGGTGGGGTTGTCAGATGTCATCTGGGAGGAAGTGTATGACCTAGTCAACCATTCAAGAACCCTTGGGTTGCTGATCAACACACGGCCGCTAGATGACACCGGCAGTTATGGCCTCACCGAGTGACTCCTGCTGTGACGTCCCCTTACTGTGCTGAGTCCTGTGCCTGCTCCAGGAATGTTTGTGCCACTGCCACGTGCATGTGAAGAGCCTGCCACCTCTCTGTCTGACATACTGTTTGTTCAAAAATTTAAAGACTCTGTTTAATGAAGATATCTGTATATGATAAATACACACCCTGTATTTGACTACAAATGAACCCACTAACAGGCTTGGGTAACCCTTGGATATAAATTGCCCTACAGAAATCACAAGAAAAAATTAACTGGTATGTGGCGTGTAAAAACACCATGTATTTAAATGAATATAAAAGCACAAACAGGCTTAATTAACCATTGGGTTTTCAATATGCTCCTGAACTGACCAGATTGCATATAAATGTATATGGGGCAGAATTAGACCCACCCTGGACTTGAATTACCAATACCCCACAAACTGAATCAAAATTATAATGGTAGAGGAGCAGTCTCTGATAAAACCGGGGCCCCCGCCCCCAAAATCGCTGTTAAAAACAGATTTCTTTCGTGTGAGATCTCTGCAGAAGCTGCAGCAGTGGCACAACGAGGGCAGTGTGAGCAGCCAGCATCCCGTCCACACTTATATAGTGCTGTGACGTCACAGAAACCCGCTGTCTCTGATTGGCTTCATCTCTGCACATGTCATTAAGGATGTTCCTTTCTTCCTCTCAGAGTTCTTTGCCCCATGTAACGCCATGTGCTTGCAGCCATTTTATGAATTAAAAACACGCTTCGTTACCGCGAATTACCCCAAACTTCTATTTTGTGCAGAACTGAAGTTTTCCTGAAATTCTAAACGAACTCCACTTTGTTAGAGTCAAATTAGAATCTCTAATTATATCACCCACTGCCTGTTAGGACCTTCTTATTTTTATAACAGCACTGTGTATGGTTATTTGATACAGTAAGCCATAGTGTGTATAAGAGAGACACAGTTCCTTTGCCTTTTGTTAACCCAGGGGTTCCCAAACTCCAGTCCTCACGCCCCGCCAACAGGTCATGTTTTCAGGATATCCCACAGAATGCACTGACAATAATTAAGTCACCTGTGCAGCATAATTAAATCACTTGTGAACTGCTATGGAAATCCAGAAAACATGACCTGTTGGTGGGGCGTGAGGACTGGAGTTTGGGAACCCCTGTGTTAACCCATCTGAGATAAATTCAATAGAAGGTGCTGTAGGTGTTATTCCCACCAGGCTTGACAATACAATGCCAGACTCTACCACTTATGGAGTAATTTGCACTGAGCTACTTCAGTATTTTGCCAGGTTATTGATTTTCATTTTACTTTTTGCACTTTTGCAACCTATTCTTTATCTGTTTAACCTTTCTAATAAATTAGTCAAGTAGTTTTTTCCCTAACTAGTAAGTACTGAGCTTAAGCAGGGGGTTTCAGACGTTCCCTTGCAGAAGAGGAACCCCACTCCTGCATACCTAAGGATTAAAAAGAAGATTCAGGTGGAGACACTGCACCATTGTGAGGTGAAAACTAGAAGACATCCTACTCATGGAGGCACAAAGCTGTGTTACTCAAAAGTCAAATAAAAACAAGCAATATCAGAAGAAAGGAAGGTTACAATAGGCTGAGGAGAGGTAATCATGGAGTGTGGATGATTAGATAAAAATGAAATTCAATGATAAATAAATTATCTACTTTGGGCAAGCGGATAATGCTGGAACTTTCCATTCTCAGATGACTGTCAAAGTCAACAATCAAAATTGTCTTACTAATTCATGATATAGGGATACATATCAGATACAGTACTGGGATAGATGCCAATCATTATCTCAAAGTCAATGCACAGTTTCTTTCTTCTTAGCATTAAATGAACTAAACTTTTTCTTACTGGTATTTTTCTTTTGTTCTGCATTATTTTTTTTTTATTTTTTTTAGGTCAGAGACATTTCTTTCAAAACACAATTCTTTTTGAAGCATGCTTCAAAGTATGACATGTTTTTTCTGCATAAGTTTCTCTACAGGACTTGAAAAACACCAAAAAAGCGCAGATACAGAATGTAATAAATAGACAGAAATGCCCAAAATGTAAATGAACGACTGTGATAAATTATCTTGATTAATGCCATTTTTTCAATAAAAAATGCAGAAAAAAATTCAGTGAAAAGAGGCCTAAATGAAATCTGTGGGAGCTGTCTTTGGAACTGAACAAGCAGCTGAGCAGCCGTCCTGTGCATTGGAATGGAAGAAGTTGTCAATTTAGCTGCGTGGGAATGTGCTGTTTGTGTTCTAACAATGCCTGAGGTCTATTAGCTGAGTTAACTGGATTTTCTAAGGTTGCTGCTTCGGGCCAAGGTCCGTTCTGCAACAGATATATTCTCTGTTGTTTCCTCTAATTCATCTCTAAAGATTCGGGAAACACATAGTAATGTGATCACTGGCATCCTCACAAAGGAGTATTCTGCATATGCAACTGAATGACAATTAACTAAATCTTTTTTGCCTTTTTATGAAATATTTTACATACAAAATGTAAGTAGGAAATAAAATGCAGGTTCATGATTTCCATTATTACATACCACCAGATTTCTATGATTGCTGCTCATGTTAGCAGATCCTTTATAAAACTACTAATAGAATTTGGGTGAATGTACACTAGAGAGAAATTACTGTGACTGTCCCATATACCTGAAGTGGATTTTTATGAAATTCATATGCTCATCACTAGTTAATCGAACCCATTCAGATGAATGAAACTGAGTTTTTAGCTGCATATATTTTGCTCAAAGTCTGTTTCATGCAAATTCAACCTTAAAGGGTGTTTTTCCATGACAGAAACCTATCATATATCCACAGGACAGGTGTTAAGTGTCTGATTGCTGGGGTCCCACCACTAAGACTCCACTGATCTCAAGAAAAGGCGTTATGTATTACCATGTAAATGGAATGATGGTCAAACATGAATGTTCCCTATATATTTAATCTCTATGGGACTGATTGTGCTTTGCTATCTCATCTTATTATTAATGTGTAAAACTTGTATTCTGGCACAAGCCACATAAATATACACGTATATATACTACATACAACTACAGTTGAAACCATATACATACACTATAAAAAAAGACACATATGGATGTTTCTCTCACTATCTGACATGAAATCAGAATAAACGTTTCCCATTTTAGGTCAATTAGGATTACCAATTTTTTTTACATTTGCCAAATGCAGAATGAGAGAGATAATTGTTTAAGACATTTGTATTACTTTCTGCAAAGACAAAAGTTTACATACACTAGGATTACTATGCCTTTAAAAAATTTGGGACAGCCCATATGATGATGTCATGTCTTTGGAAGCTTCTTATTTATTGGCAACATTTTAGTTTGTTAGATACATATCTTTGGATTTTTTTTTAGTGCACACCAGAAACTCACTGCTTCTGTGTGTAACATCATGGGAAAGCCTAAAGAAATCAGCCAAGATATCAGGAAAAGAATTGTGGACTTGCACAAGTCTGGATCATCCTTGAGTGCAATTTACAGATACCTGAAGGTGTCTAATTCATCTGTACAAAAAATTGTATGCAAGTACAAAGAAAATGGGAATGTCCAGTCATCATACCACTCAGGAAGGAGACGGGTTCTGTTTCTCAGAGATGAACATGCTTTGGTCCGACATGTGCATATCAACTAGAGATGGGCGAATTGATTCTAACGAAGTGGAATTCGTTTAGAATTTCAGGAAAACTTCGGTTCTGAACGAAGTCGAAGTTTGGGGTACTTCGGGTGAACGAAGTGTGCTTTTGATTGATAAAATGGCTGCGAGCACAAGGCGTTACATGGGGCAAAGCACTCTGGGAGGAAGAAGGGCATAGCCTGCATGACATGTGCAGAGATGAAGCCAATCAGAGACCATCGGGATTCTGTGACGTCACCGCACTATATAAGTCCGGGCGCGACGCTGGGAGCTCACACTCCTCTCACTGTACTGATCAGGGAAGGTGCTGCTGCGGCTGATTGTAATAGCTCTTACTGAAGAACTGATTTTTATACAGCGATTTTTGTGGGGTGTCTCAGCTTGTCTCAGAGACTGCTTCTCTTAACGTTCTATTTCTGATTTTGTGGGGTATTGGATCTGAAGTCCAGTGTGCATCCACTGCAGCTGCATATACATTTTAATGCTATCTGCTCACAGCACATTGAATATCCAAGGGGGATCTAAGCCTGTTCCTGTTGTATTCATTTAAAGAAACAGCGTTTTTACAATACAAATACCACTTCATTTTTGGCTGCTCAATTCTTTTGCGCAATTTACATCCAGGGGTTAATTAAGCGTTGTTTTTCTGCTGTGGTGACTCCAAGAAACCGTCTTTTTCACCGCCAAAAAATAAAATTTTCCTGTAGCATAATTCACAAGCGAAGGTTAATTACAATTTTTTCTCTTGTTATGTAGCGTAGAAATCACGCAATTGTAACACGCTACAAAGATCGTAGTTTGTGCTTGCTCAATTGTTTGGTGCAATTTACATCCAGGGGTTAATTAAGCGTTGTTTTTCTGCTGTGGTGACAAAAATAAACCGTCTTTTTTACAGGCAACATTCCTGCCATTCCAACTAAGGGTTGTGTCTGACGTTCCCACCGACTGTTGGCTGGGGGTGTCAGAGGTCATATGGGAGGAAGTGGATGACCTAGACAGATTCATGATTTATCACCGAATATCAGTTTTGTCCAACCATCTAAATTCCTTGAGAGTAGTTCACTTTGCCCCTCTGTAACCTTGTGTTCTCTGTTTTAGGTGTTAATGCTGGTATTTGTTTGGCTTTTCTTTGTGTAATTTATACTTTATTTGCAGCTTATTTACAGTTCTGTCAAACTCATTTGTTTTTGGGTTGTTTTGTTGTGAATTCTCTATTTTCTAGGCATATTGGATTGAGTTTACTACCTTGAAACTTTGATGTGCTCAAATATTTTGCTTTTATTACTTTCTTATTGTTTTCATTAAACAAACAAATTTTACACACCATGACTGGAAAAAACTAATATCTTTTTCTAAACTCTTGTTTTGGATACCATCTTAAGAAGTTGTATCATCATAACCATTGTTTCAATTGACAACTTCCTTCGCCAGGGCATAATTAATTAAATAGATCATGTCCAACAGCTTGTTAAAGGGTTTTTCTTTCTCTCAAACACACTGATTCACTTGAAGTCTTAGCAGTATTTGCACTTAATTTGTCTCCTCAGGCTGTGGGTGGTTATTTACACATGATAAGCAATTAATAGCTTCAAGCTTTTTAGTCCTTACAGCACATGTACTTTTGTTGAAACCAGAAGATTACATACGCTATCTAAAAAGGCACATATGCATGTTTTTCTCACTATTCAATTGAAATCAGAATAAACTTGCCCATTTTTGATTAATATAGGTTTACCAAAATTACTTATATTTGCCAAATGCCATAATAATGGATGTAGAAGAGAGAATTTGTAAGGCATTTTTATTACTTTCTAATGTCAAAAGTTCATGTTTCATTAATAATTTGGTAGCATTGCCCTTAAATCAGTATGACTTGGGTCAAACATTAATTTGGTATACTTCCACAGCTTCTCACATAGTTGCTACAATTGTGCCCCATTCCTTCTGACAGAACTTAGTGTAACTGAGTCATGTTTGTAGGAGTCGCCTTGCCACAATCGCTTATTCATCTTTTGCACATACATTTTCAATACGATTGAGATCAGGGCTTTGTGTTGACCACTCCAAAACATTGAATTGGTTATCCTTAAGTCACCTTGTGTACAGATTGTCAGTATGCTTCAGGTCATTGTCCACTTGGAAGACCCATTCCTGCCCAAGCTTTAACTTCCTGGCTGATGTCTTGAGATGTTGCTTCAGTATTGCCACATAATCTTCTTTCTTCATGATGCCATCTATTTTGTGAAGTGTACCAGTCCCTCCTGCAACAAAACAACCCCAAACTTGTTTTTCACAGTTAGGATGGTGTTCTTTGGCTTCAAAGCTTATCCCTTTTTCCTCCAAATGTAACAATGGTCATTATGGCTAAACCATTCAATTTTAGTTTCATAAAACTACACAAAATGTCTCCAAAAATGTAGGTATTTGTTTCTGTGTGCATTAGCAAATATTAATCTGGCTTTTATATATTTCTTTTGGAGTAATGGTTTATTCCTGGCAGAGTGGCATTTTAGCCTATGTTGATACAGAGCTCGTTTCACTGTGGATAATGACACAATCTTACCAGCTTTCTCCAGCATCTTCACAAGGTCTTTTTTTTTGTTCTTGGGTTGATATTAGAGATGGGCGAATTTCCCGAAATTCGGTTCGTTCACTTCGCCGAATTTCCCGCCAAAAAATAACTTTGTTCCGAATTACTTCAGGACGAATCACATTAAAAAACAGCTATTTCCAGGCTGCACAGAGCCTGCAGGGTGCTGTAGAACGTTGTGCCATGCTTAAATATGCAGAGGGAGCTTGGTTTGGTCTTCATACAATGTTGTGTTTTTAGTATGACACGCAGATGACTGCCGCCGCTCTTAGAATCGCTTCACTATAAAATTCCCTGGGCACTTAAGAGGGCAAAACTGACCAAAAAACTGAAGCAGGCGGGACAGAGGCGGGTTGAGGTCAGGTGAGGGCCGCTGACCCGCTCCCGGACCATGCCAATATCCCCTGCTTCTTGCAGTAGGTAGCAAAGTATAGATGTTGAGAGTGGCATGGGAGGTCATGTTGTGAGGGATCAGCCTCTGCATACCAAGACCGGTGATGAGGACAGCAGTGACGATGAAACACAAATAGATGATGATGTAGCCGACCGCACTTGGGAGCTGGGTGAGGCAAGGGCTTCATAATCGTCAGGAGAAGAGGGCGTCAGCTTGCGCGTCAGGCAGCGGCGCAGCCAGCAAGTGGGTTGTGTGGCAGTGCGTCAGCAGGATAGCAGCAGTGTGAGGTCGGGAGCCAAGCTTCCACGGGGTAAAAAACCCGCTTCGCAGGTCCAAGAAAGTAGCGGCACAGGGGCTTAGCGAGGCAGCGGCGGCAGTAGTCACTCAGTGCGGAGCGTTGGCGGTAAAATCCGATACTCGGCGGTGTGGCAGTTCTTTGCTAAGACACCGGAGGAGCCGAATAGGGGTATATGTAGAATCTGTGGGCAGAAAGTGAAGCGTGGCCAGGGAGCTAACGTTGGCACCACGGCCCTGCGTCAACACATGCAGCGTCACCATCCGGTGGCCTGGGAGAAACGTGGCTCAGATGTGGTGGTCCATCCTGCCGCCGCAGCAACAGCAGCAGCGCCCAGTGGCACGCATGCCATTTCAGCCAGTCAAGGCTCCCCCACCACCGCAGACGGCAGCTGTTTCTCTTTGACACCCTCGCCCGGTCCAGATGCTCCTGCTCCTCGCTACTCATGGCGCCAGCAGTCGTTCAGCGAGGCGATTGCAAAGAGACTACAGTATGTGTCCAACCATCCTAAGGTGCAGCAGCTGACCATGCTCCTGTCCAAGTTCTTGGTACTGCAGTCCCTCCCTTTCCAAATGGTGGACTCTGCACCGTTCAGAGAACTAATGGCTTGTGCCGAGCCGAGATGGAGAGTTCCAAGCCGTAATTTCTTTTCCAAAAAGGCAGTACCAGCACTTCATAAATATGTAGAACAGAAGGTGGGCCAGTCCTTGAGCTTATCGGTATGTTCCAAGGTGCACGGCAGCGCGGACGTCTGGAGCTGTAACTACGGTCAGGGCCAATACATGTCCTTTACGGCCCACTGGGTGAATGTGCTTCCTGCCCAGGCACACCAACAACTTGGACAGGAGACGCCGCTTTCTCCTCCACATTGTCAAACTGCGGCTCCTGCGCCAATGTCCGCCTCCTCCTCCACCACCACAATCTCAGCCTCCACAAGTACTGCTCCATCATACCACATGTGTAGGGCACAGCGGTGTCACGCAGTTCTACACCTGGCTTGCCTCGGCGAACGAAGTCACACGGGGGAGGAACTGCTCCGCGTCATGCAGCAAGAAATCGATGTGTGGCTTTCTCCGTGCCAACTGCAAATCGGAACCATGGTGATGGACAATGGGAGTAACATGGTGTCTGCGCTGCACCGAGGAGGGATGGTCCATGCGCCCTGCATGGCGCACGTGTTCAATCTGGTTGTGAAAAGGTTCCTGAAGTCTCCCACCGATCTTCAGAAGATTCTGAAAATGGCCAGGAAACTGTGCATGCACTTCATCCATTCCTACAAAGCCAGGAACGCCCTCCTCGAGTTGCAGAGACAGAACGGCCTCCCCCAACACACTCTGATATGCGATGTTTCCCCCCATTGGAATTCCAGCCTGCACATGTTGGACCGACTGTATTAACAGAGAAAGGCCATTAACGATTTTTTGATGATCCAGGCAGACAGGAGTAACTTTGTGTCACTTTGATGTCAGCCAGTGGCAGCTCATGCGTGACACCTGCCGTTTGTTGAGGCCATTCGAGGAGGCCATGTTATTTGTCAGTCTCCAGGACTACGGGATGAATAACGTCATTCCACTGCTTCATGTCCTGGAACAGATGCTGAAAAATCTGTCTGGGCAGGGGACTGGAGACGTGGTGACTACATCTCGCGGCCACATGAGTCCGGTGGGGACTGAAATGGAGGAGGAGGAGGAGGAGGACGACATAGGAGCAGAAGCATTGTCTGGTGAAATGAGTGGATTTTCTACCCAGGTGACAAGAGAGGAAGAGCAGGAGCAGCTGGAGGAGGTAGATGGAGATGAGGAAGACGAGGCAGATGACCTGCAAGCACCGTGGCAGTATACAGTGGAGATGGAGGCAGGGAGCCCCTCGAGTCACTTGTGCAGATGGCCTGCAGCATGCTGATTTGCCTGGCTAATAACAGCTGAATAGTCAGCATCCGGCAGAGGGATGACTTCTGGCTCTCCACCCTATTGGACCCTCGCTACCGGTCCAAAATGGGGAGCCTTTTTCCCAGCTATTGAGAAGGAGGACAAACTCAAATACTATAGGGAAATCCTCCGTCAGTTCAGTTGGCCGCTGCCTATGTGCGGTATCGTCCCTCCTCTGACAGGTCTGACCGGGGGGTTTCTTCAGCGCTCACGTACTACTGCCGTGGTTAATGGGGGAAGGTGGGGGGGGGGGTCCGAGCAGTACCAGATCCATCAGCAGCAAACTAAGTCTGGAGTCACTGATGAGCAGCTTCCTTCACCCGCCTAGTGAGGAGGGCAGTCGCCAGCAGCAGCAGGACCTGGAGCAGACCCTGAACCAACAGGTGGTGGCCTACTTGGACAGCACTCTGCCACCCCAGTTAGAAGATCCGCTACTACTACTGGGCAGCCAAACTGGATGTGTGGCCGCAACTTGCCGAGTTTGCAGTGGAGAAGCTGTCCTGCCGGCCAGTAGTGTGGCATCAGAGCGGGGGCCATTGTTACCCCAAGGAGAACCCGCTTGTCCACGGGAAATGTGGAACGACTGACCTTTGTCAAGATGAATCAGGCGTGGATCGGCCAGGATTTCCACACACCAATGCCTTAGGCGTCAGACTACATCAGCCATGACGCCTCACCCAAACTGTGAGAAATGAGTCTGGGTTCAAACTACCTGCCTCAGCCACTATTCTGATGCAGCCACCCGCCTGATGCCACACATCTGCTGACAGTTTCTCCATCTGCCACCAACCATCTTTACCAGGGACTGGTATTGACAACCACCTCCACACTCTGTCATTGTACCACTGTGACCTTATGCAGCTGTTGTTGCTGGTGCCATGACATCTACACAGTGTCATTGTGCCACTCTCTGACCTCATGCTGTTGCTCCTGCCGCCGTCACCTCCACTCTCTGTCATTGTGATTGTGCCACTCTGTGGCCTACTCCAGTTTTTACCACCTCCAGAATGTCATTGTGCCACTGTCTGACCTCATGCTGCTGCCACCGTCACCTCCACTCTCTGTCATTGTGCCACTCTGTGGCCTACTCCAGTTTTTGCCACCTCCAGAATGTGATTGTGCCACTTTCTGACCTCATGCTGCTGCTGTGGCTGCTGCCGTGACCTAGACACTGTATCATTGTCCCAATCTCTGGCCTACTCCTGTTTTTGCCACCTACAGAATGTCATTGTGCCACTGTCTGACCTCATGCTGCTGCTGCCGCCGTGACCTACACGCTCTGTCATTGTGCCACTGTCTGACCTCATGCTGCTGCTGTGGCTGCTGCCGTAACCTACACACTGTGTAATTGTGCCACTCTGTGGCCTACTCCTGTTTTTTCCACCTCCAGAATGTAATTGGGCCACTCTCTGACCTCATGCTGCTGCTGTGGCTGCCGCCATCACCTCCACACTCTGTCACTGATGTTGCCACCTGAGCCCTCAGCTTGTTTTTTTCCAGCTGTCGCTGGCATGACTTTATCAGGCAACATTCCTGCTTCAGTTTTTTGGTCAGTTTTGCCCTCTTAAGTGCCCAGGGAATTTTATAGTGAAGCGATTCTAAGAGCGGCGGCAGTCATCTGCGTGTCATACTAAAACACAACATTGTATGAAGACCAAACCAAGCTCCCTCTGCATATTTAAGCATGGCACAACGTTCTACAGCACCCTGCAGGCTCTGTGCAGCCTGGAAATAGCTGTTTTTTAACGTGATTCGTCCTGAAGTAATTCGGAACAAAGTTATTTTTTGTCGGGAAATTCGGCGAAGTGAACGAACCGAATTTCGGGAAATTCGCCCATCTCTAATATCAACCCAAGAACAAAAAAAAAAGACCTTGTGAAGATGCTGGAGAAAGCTGGTAAGATTGTGTCATTATCCACAGTGAAACGAGCTCTGTATCAACATGGGCTGAAAGGCCACTCTGCCAGGAAGAAGCCATTACTCCAAATGAAACATATAAAAGCCAGATTAATATTTGCTAATGCACACAGAAACAAAGACTTACATTTTTGGAGACATTTTGTGTAGTTTTATGAAACTAAAATTGAATGGTTTAGCCATAATGACCATTGTTACATTTGGAGGAAAAAGGGATAAGCTTTGAAGCCAAAGAACACCATCCTAACTGTGAAAAACAAGTTTGGGGTTGTTTTGTTGCAGGAGGGACTGGTACACTTCACAAAATAGATGGCATCATGAAGAAAGAAGATTATGTGGCAATACTGAAGCAACATCTCAAGACATCAGCCATGAAGTTAAAGCTTGGGCAGGAATGGGTCTTCCAAGTGGACAATGACCTGAAGCATACTGACAATCTGTACACAAGGTGACTTAAGGATAACCAATTCAATGTTTTGGAGTGGTCAACACAAAGCCCTGATCTCAATCGTATTGAAAATGTATGTGCAAAGATGAAAAGGCAGGTGTGAGCAAGGCGACCTACAAACATGACTCAGTTACACAAGTTCTGTCAGAAGGAATGGGGCACAATTCGTAGCAACTATTGTGAGAAGCTTGTGGAAGGATATCCAAAATGTTTGACCCAAGTCATACAGTTTAAGGGCAATGCTACCAAATATTAATGAAATGCATGTAAACTTTTGACTTTGCAGAAAGTAATAAAAATGGCTTACAAATTCTCTCTCTCTCATTATTCTGGCATTTGGCAAATATAAGTAATTTTGGTAAACCTAATTAATCTAAAATGGGCAAGGTTTATTCTGATTTCATGTGAGATAGTGAGAAAAACATGCATATGTGCCTTTTTATATAGCGTATGTAAACTTCTGGTTTCAACTGTATATCACTATTTACAACTTATAGTGGTGTTTTCTCAAATACATATCACATTTAAATTGAAAACATCCACTCTGTCTTCTGAGGCACTAAGGAGAAGGATTTCTTTGTCATGTTAAATGAAAAAAAAAAAAAACATATCTTGCCCTCACTGACCCTAGACTTTTTAGATGCCTTATGGCTCCCTTGATCCACTAGATTCTACCTTCCTGATCCACTACACACACTCTCTGCTTTTACTTAAAATGATAATATAATTTATACTGCTGTATTTGGTTTAAACTTCATGAATGCAATATTTTTTTTTTACTGCTTTTTGTTGTCCTTTTTCTTTTTTTATGTTCTTCTTGTTGAGATCATATATCTACAAGGCTTCCCTGTGTGGGCTGCTTATGCTGTCTTGTTAACCTCTGTACGACTCATCCTACAAAATGTTAATAAGGCAATTTGAAACAAACAAATACTACATTTCCTGTAAAGAACCACAGTGGTTACAGATCTTAAAGGGGTTTTCTGACTACAAAGATTAGCTTTCAACATAAGGAGACAGTTAAATGAAGACTTTTTTCTAAATACATTGGTCCATAGATTTTACTTTAGTCATGAGGTAAGAGAAGTTTTATGTGCTCTGATGCACACACAGGTTTATATGGTTACCTATATACCAGACAGATATCTTTTAACTGATTAGCTGAGAGCAGGGACATTTGTTATCTGATTAGCTGAAAGCAGAGAACAGTCCTTCAGTTACATCACTGATGGACTGAAATTGAAGCAAACTAGTTACATCTAACAAGATTAGCTTCACTTAACAAAAGTACATGTGCTGTAAGGACTAAAAAGCTTGAAGCTAAATATGCTAATCAATGCTGTATAACCACCCACAGCCTGAGGAGACAAAGTAAGTGCAAAACTGCTAAGACTCAGTGAAACAGTGTGGTGAGAAAACTGAAAAACCCTTTAACAAGCTGTTGGACATGATCTATTAAAATAATATATGGCCTGAGCAAGGAAGTTGTCAATTGAAACAATGGTTATGATGATACAACTTCTTCAAGATGGAACAAAACATAGAGTTTAGAAAAAGATATTAGTTGTTTCCAGTCACTTGTGTGTAAAATTTGTTGCTTAATGAAAACAATAAGAAAGTAATAAAAGCAAAATATTTGAGCACATCAAAGTTTCAAGGTAGTAAACTCAATCCAATATGCCTAGAAAATAGAGAATTCACAACAAAACAACTCAAAAACAAATGAGTTTGTGACAGAACTGTAAATAAGCTGCAAATAAAGTATAAATTACACAAAGAAAAGCCAAACAAAAACCAGCATTAACACCTAAACAGAAGAACACAAGGTTACAGTGGGCTAAAGAATACTCTCATGGAATTTAGATGGTTGGATAAAACTGATATTCGGTGTTAAATCATGAATCTGCAATGGTCAGTGGGGTCATAATATAATTTCCACTTGCGTTGTTGTAATGAAACAAACTGTGTAAGGATGACTGCCTGAGGAAAACAATTAATTCTGCCAACTCATTTATCACACTGAGATGCATGTCAGGTAATGGTGCAGCAGAACCCATTACCTCCACAGTCTAATCACAGTATTTTTTATGCCATGTTTTTCCTGTTTTTTTCTGCCCCAAAACACTGCAGCCAGATGTTGAATGAAAACTTATATAAAATTCAGTTTCCTGATGTTATTTTGCTTTTCTTTCAAGAAGAAGCATGTCCTAAGTATAGGTTTTTTTCTTTGCATTTTTCCGAATGTCTTCTCTGCAGGCCTTGAAAAAAGCTAGAAAATTATAAATATAACCAATGATTTAATAAAGTAATGAATAGAAAAATGCTTGTAAAATCAATGGAAGTTGTCTTTGGAATTGAACAAGCAGCTGTGCAGCCGTCCTGTGCATTGGAATGAAAGAAGTTGTCATTTTAGCTGTGTGGGAATGCGCTGTTTGTGTTCTAACAATGTCTGAGGTCTATTAGTTGAGTTACCTCGATTTCTTAAGGTTGCTGCTTTGGGCTAAGGTCCGTTCTGCAACAGATATATTCTCTGTTTCCTCTAATTCATCTCTAAAGATCTGGTAATCACATGGTAATGTGATTGCTGGCATCCTCACAAAGAGCTGTTTTGCATATGCAACTGAATGAAAATTGACTAAATCTTTTATTTTTGCAAAATATTTTATATAGGAAATATTGGTAGGAAATAATATGTAGGTTCATATAATTTTCATAAATGCTTCCAACTTAATGTTTACGGCATGGTTATTAGTCAAATAGACCCACCACCAAGCCAGCCTTGGCTGTGTGAATTTACACACAACACTAATTTCTGTGGAATGCATACAAAATCTACCATTTTTTAATTTATCTTTGAACAATGTGAATAGTAAACTAAAATTAATTAAAATCCTTGGGTAAAATACATAAGTAGGTGTTAGAGTATATGTAATGCCCAACCAAAGTTCTCAGGACAGCCCACTTTGTTCTTGAAGTAATCGCAAGTAAGTGCAGTAACAGAGATTCTTCAATCTCTGCTGTTGACACATGGTGATGGCTGTGATTATTTGGGGCTAAATCTTAATGCTCAGCTGCCAGTTTATACATTTACAGTGTGGAATGATGTGGAGTTAAAAAGAAAATCCTTTAAAAATGAACTTCTGATAAGTTATGCATTCATGTCAAGCCAATTCTGATTTACAGAGTGAAAATTTTTTATAAAATACTTAAAATATCTTTTTTGTTACTGAAAATCTGACCCCACCATCGAAGCACGCTACCACTGCTTAGAATGAACCTATGTCTACAATTTTAAGAGACTTCTTTGGTCAAAGTCATACACTGGGATCTTTTCACCTATACATATATCTTTGACATTCCAAGACATAATTTCCTCTTTAACCTCTTCCTGCAAATAAAAATAACTGTACTAATACATTTTAGCTGACCTCCGTCAACTCTATGTATAGTTATTTCTTTCAAATGGCAGGAGCTCAGGAGCTGAGCCCATTTCTTTTGCAGAGGGAGTTGGCTTTAACTTACAGCTGAGCTCCTAGTGCAATGGTTGGAACAGGAACTAATGCCAGTCCTAGCCACTTACCACTTAGATGCTGCACTTTATCGTGACTGCAGACCCTAGGTTGAGGGAGCTCCCTAGATCAGCCCCTCGCATACTGCAATGTAATTATTGGATGCAGCTACTTTTCCATGACAGCCGAGGGCCTTATAAAGGCCTCCGTGTCTGCCATTAATGTGTGCCTATTTGACTCGGCAAGAGGAAGTATCGCAATATCTAAAAGACTGCTTATCAGTAAAAGTCACATAACAGGCAGCCAGTGATACAATGCACTATATAGGCAATATAATGATATTTAATCCCCTTATAGGACAAATAAAAAATAATATATCTAAAAATTTCAGTGAAAAACATTACAAAAACATCATTGTACCCATAAGAAACAGAATATAGGGCAATTGAACAATCATTTGTAACCTGAAGTAAGTACATAAGACTACAGCTCAGCTCACATAAAACACGCCTTCACAGAGATTCATTGACTGGAAAAAAATGGGAACAAAGAAATATTTTTTGTCCGTAGAAGAGAAAAAGGGATTTTAGGATAGAAAGGTATTAAAGCAGGAAAAAAGTACAGAACATTAACATGTTGGTTGTTCTACACTGGGAATGTCATAAACAGTAGTTAAATAAAATTAATAAAAAGAATTCATATCCTTCAAAAAAATGAATTAATGGGGATAAAAATATATGGCTCACAAACTATGGCAATGTAAAAAACTATATAGTTTTCAAAACATGTAAATTATTGCACAAAAGAAATAAAACATAAAAAAAACTAATGCAGCATCCACATTATCATATGGACCCTTAAATGAATTAACATGTCAGTTATGCTGTATAGTGAACAATATAGAAAAAAATTATAAGAAACTATTCCAGAGATGCAATTAGCCAAATAGTCAAAAATCTGTTTAAACCCCAATATAATACAAATAAAAACACATTTTTTTTTTTACAAAAAAAAAACCTGTCAACTTAAAAAAACATAAAAAAAATAAATCAAAAAAAAAAAAAATAAAAACATAACAAGACAATCTAAAAAGTATCTGAGCTCTTAGAATATGGCAAAACTGAAACAATCGACAAAACTAAACAAAACCCAATATTATTTTTTAAATTGCTACATATTCTGCAAGAAGTTTGGGAAATTTCAAAAAAAAGCAATAAAACTTTGGTATTATCATAACTGTACTCGGCGTTGCAGATAAAGTAATGCATTATATAATGTTAGCTCAAATGTAAAAATTATGGTAAGCTGTTTTTTCATTTCCCACAGAAAGAGTTAGTAAAAGTAAATTACTAAGCTACAGCTCACAATGAAAAGACATAAAGACCAAATCTAGCTACAGCAGCAAGGGGGTAACCTTGTGGAATGTGTGTTCTAGTCTGTTATGGTACATTGTACTATTTAGCACAATATACACTCACCGGCCACTTTATTAGGTACACCCGCTAAGAACGGGTTTGGACCCACCATTTGCCTTCAGAACTACGCCTCATTCTTCGAGTGGCAATAGATTCCACCATGGTGTTGCAACGATGCTCAAATGGTACCAAGGGAAGCCCCAAGAGGGCCCAGAAAATATACTCCCCACACCATGACACCACCAACACCAGCCTGAAACCGTTTGCAACAAAGCAGGATTGATCACATGCTTTACACTTGGTGAACGGCACCAAATTCTGAACCCAAACACATCCGATGTCGCAGCGAAAGCGAAGACTCATCAGACCAGGCAAATGTTTTTTCCAATCATTCTACTGTCCAAATATTCAATCGAGAGCTTGGACGCAAAATGTAAGCCATCAGTATCTCCTGTTCTAAGATCTGAAAGGAGTGGCACCCGCGGTGGTGGACATTCTGCTGCTGTAGCCATTCTGCCTCAAAGTTCGCCGTACTTGAGCGTTTCAGAGATGCACTCTTCCTACCTTGGATGCTAAAGTGGAGCGGCTATTTGAGTCACTGTTAAGCCTTTCTAACAGCTCGAAACCATTTCTGCCCATCTTCTTCCTTTGACCTCCAGCATCAAACACGCTCATTATCCGCCCCAAGGAACTGCCGCTCCACTGTAATGTTTCTTTTATCCTTTTACGTGACCATTCTATCTGTAAACCCTAGAGCATGGTTTGTAGCGTGAAAATACCCCGGAAGATCAGCAGTTTCAAGACATACTCAGAAACCAAGCCCCTTCTCTGGCCTCCAAACTAACCAGTGAGCACACGTTCAAAAGGCCTCAAATTCACCTTTTCACCATCCCATACAGTGATGTGCTCGGCTTTCTCAGAGTAACTGACAGGAGAATGTCTCTTGACCATGTCCACACTGCCTAAATGCACTGAGTTGCCGCATTGAATTGGCCTGATTAAAATTAAGTGTTAACGAGCAGTTGGACAGGTGTACCTAATAAAGTGGCCGGTGAGTGTAGTTGAACCATTTCTGGATTTCTAAGAAATCTTGAACTTGGTAAAGTAAAAGTATAAGGGGCTTAAAACCATTTTGCCTGAAACTAATAAATCACCCTACCGATCCAGGACAAAATGTTCTCCATTATTATTCAGTATATATTCATTATGATTTTTCTTTGTGTTCAATGACTTTCTCTTGCAGAACAATCACTAACACCTATCACCTCTTATTCTTTTTTATAGCCTACCTAATAGCAGCAAGAGTTACAGCAAAATAATCTAGCAAAACTCAAATTAGACCTTACAGCTTGTCCGTTTGGCACTCAAAAAAGCAATATCTTCATGCAGGCTTTATCTAGGCTATATCTTTTAATATGTTGCATTGCATATATTATATCACTGATGCTGATGCAACTTTCTTAAAATGTAGAGCGATGAACTATATCTGCAATATATGAACTTCTTTAAACAAATCTTTATTAAAGGATTGAGTGATTACGATCAGCATATAAGAAGGCATCTAAACTTAACACAAAACAACACAAAAGCAGAGAACCTCCGGGGCGGAACAATTCCTGAGCGGAACAAAACTAACAAGCGTGGACATAACTTAATAGTACAGAAAAGAGCAGACATATCCAAATGTCCATCAATAAAATTACCTAATAAGTCAGTACATAACATTACGAGCACAATAGATAGATGGTTAACCACAAGTTCCAGAGAGATTTTTCTTATTGCAATGTATGGAGAGTCATCAGTCTCTCAATATCACAGGCGCAATTAAATTAACCCTTCTAATTAATGTCAACATTGCCGGCGGCCAGAAGGAACCTTCCATTTAAATGCAATGGCTCTGCGATCTGGCAGCGATTAAAATGTGAAATAGGATAGTACGCAGGGAGGTAGGAAAAATCAAGCGGTTCAATATACATATATAGACATTGGCGAGTTCGGGTGTTAAAAGTAAGGATGTACCAGTAACAAATCAGGAAAAGGGGAGGAAATTGAGCACCAAATTTCTGAATACTTGGCATCCCCACCAAACATGTAACATATACCCTGATGGCCGCATCCTCTCCCAGCATAAATCTGATGAACCCGAAAATATTTTAGCAATCGTAGTGGGCGGTGGGATACCATCATAAATGTATTTTAAGCACTAGCGTATTCCTTTGTAAGATTGATACATTTTGAATAAAGATGGACATTTACTTTGGGCTTTAATCCATTGATCTCTGGTGAACGAGAAAACAACTCTTTTTCCCACTTATCATAGCAATAGAGATTTAGATATACAGTACTTAGTTAATATATCATGATATATCAAGGAAGTACTTTTTCGAAACCTTTTTTCCTTCATAACAAAGTTGTGAATACCAGAGAATTATATACTGGGGATTAGGCCAGTCAAAGCCTGTTATGTACATGTCGTTATTGACAAAAAACTTGAAAAAGGACGCGAGCGGGGGAGGGAGAAAGAGTCAGAGATATTCAGGAATGAAGCGAGGGGGTATCCCTCTTCATAAAGAAGCTGGTCGACCGTAAAGGATACCTTTGATCTCGCCAGACGAAGCGAGAGGGACAGTCAGACAACAACGTAAAAGACTAAGGGGAACATCTTTCTTCGCTACACACAGAGCCAGGAGGATGGCATAATATAAGTTTCCCATACCGTAATTAGGATCCCGATATTGATTTCAGATAGCGATGTGGAAGGTAGGGGAGCACCACGTAATGAGGCTTTAAGATGGTGTACAGCGCGGGCAAGGAGTCAATGACTTGACTCAATTTGAGACCATAAAGTAAATCAGCAATCACTTCCATATATAATAGCACCTGTTCAAAGTAAAATGGCAGACATTAATATTTGAAATTAGGGCAAGCTAACCTCCCTCCTTAGCGCTGTAAGATAAAAGCCTCTCGTTTAACTCTTGGTTTTTTTCCCGTACCATAATAAAAGCAAAGAGGAGTTTTTAGGATTATGGAGACATCTAGTGACTTGGGGATGACATTTATGGAATAATGCCCTCAGAGATATACAAATTTCGAAACAGAGGACATTTTAAAGGCATAAATCCTAGCAACCCCAGAAAGGTTGATGTGCAGTTCAGCGTTTGATTTCCATTGTCTAAATTCCAATCTATAGAGAGGACTAGTAGTTTTACCGTCAATTGCGTAATGGCAAGGGGAACGGTTGTGACCTTTAAACCAAGTAATCCCTACGAGCTTTCCATATATGAAATTGAAGGTTCCAAAAGTTTATCATATTGGATTCCGTATTTGTTATGGTATAATAGAAGACTTGGAAGTATTCAGTTAATAAAAGGAGACAGAAAAACCCTGGAGAAGGTGTGGCAATGAGTCTCTAGATATTAAGGGAGCTAGGAAACATGGGTTTAGATACGATTAGCATTGAAGTCACTCCCATAGAGACTTTATTTTATGAACCAACCCGATTGACTGACACTCCAGACAATCAAAGGATTCTGTATCTGCTGAGGCGCAAGCAAGGGGCTCCAACACAGAGTCACATAGCGATTATCTGGGGAAAGTGGACAACCTTGCCTGTGTGCGCCGTTAGTGTAGGTTTTAAAGGAAGAAAGACATGAAACCAGAGTTGAAACTGCTAGCCGATGGGATTTGTGTAAAAGAGACAAAATATCATCATAAATAAAACCATGATGCCAAATTATGTAACACCGACACAATGTAACGCCACATTTACTCTACCTCAAACTGCCTTTTCAGCATCTAACGCCAAAAAAGCAATACTGTTTCTGACAGGGCAGCAATCCTCGACCAATCCAATAATGCGACGTGCGTCGCATCCCTGGCCTGTCTACCTCGTACAAACCCAGTTTGGTCTCTTTGTATGAGCAGGTAGAACGCACAATAAGGCGGAGGAAGCTAAAATAATTTTGCATAGTGATTAATGACTGTGTTAACACGCGAAATCGGTCTAATTTGGCCGGATTATCTGTATGCTTTCCAGGTTTTCGGGAAAGTGGTAATAATAGCTTTTAATAATTTCTGTAGTCTTGGGGGTTACCAGATTTAGCGATATCATTATAGAGAATTTAGCGGTCACAATGGGGGGAAAGCAGGTCCTGAAAAAGTTACTGGATAAATATTCAATTGTAAAGCCATCGGGCCCGGGGCTTTGTTCAGTTTTTGCACTATTTTCTGATGCTTGCTCGACTATCAAATTGGAGATAGAGAGTTTGAAGGGGAATGCCAGTAGTGTCACTGTGATAAGGATGGCAGGTATAGAGGAAAGAAGTTCTTGAATATCAGATATTGACAGGAGAAGGGAAATTATTCTGAGTTAGAAGGATAATAAAGTTTACATAGTATGAAGCAAATTGCTCCCAATATCTAAGGGTTAATTATTTTGGACCGGACGAGACATAAATATGGTATTTGAGACCTGACGACTTGCGTTATGATTCTTTAACAAAAGTTTAGAGGTTCTATCACCTGCGTATAGAATTCCAATCTTCATTTTGGCCAAATAAATTCATATATTGAAGATGCATAACCCGAAGTTCCATCTCCTCAAAGAAGCTAGTTGACGCTTGTGTTTAGATGGGGACGGGTTAGCTTAAAAGTCTGCTTCTAAGTATGGAGAGAAAGTAAAGATTGTTTTAGTGAATGCCTGATGTTATTCTTTTTTGCACGACTACCAGCTGAATAACACTCTCCTCGCATAACCAGCTTTTGAGCGCACCATAATGTAGGGAAAGAAGGGGCAGAAATGTGTTACGATGATAGTAACAGATAGTATTGTATTGTCTCAGAAAAGTCCAACACATTACTTCTGTTCCATTTATGGAGGAAAAAAATCAGTCTCCAACCGGATTTCTGGGAGTCGGTTGTAGTGAACAGCATTACAAGACAAAATCTACTGGGGCGTTATCGACGACCAAGAGAGTTTATTCCTATAGTCGGAAGCGTATAATTTGGAGTGGAAGCAAAATTTTGCATCAACGAGGAAGAAATCACTTCTTGGGGAGACTGACTTGTTATAGAGTGTTAGAGAAGAACAGAGTGAAGTCTCCCCTTTCTTGTGGCATCTGTAGATACTCCATACATCATGAAATTCTTCCCTCTAGCGAATAAGTCGTGAAGGTCATTGGAGGGTTTAAACTCTTAATTCGGGAATCTGTCTAGATCAATAACAACTACTATATTGAAATCCCAACAATAATAACATATAACAAGTCCTCCCCACCTCTCATTATTTAGCAGTTGGCAATAACTTTGGCAGAAAAAAGGGACATAGTGTTTCACATTAGGTGAGTATAGAGTGACCAGGGTAAATGGTTGTGGAATTAATATCACAAATCAGAACATAATAAATCTGCCATTCAGGATCTACAAATACTTTTGATGAAGATTGCGAAGATGACACAATCGTTGAATTAAAATCGCCCTACACACCTGCCCTTTTGCTTGCTGCATGTGAATAGACATACAACAGGGAACCTGAAGTGTTTAAACCTATGGAGCATCTTGATAGTAGTAAATTTGTCTCTTGCAGACAAATTACATCAGCCTTTGACTTAGTGACGTCTCTCCATAGCAGGGAGCGCTTGAAAAGGCGAGTATCTAGGCTTCACATTGTATGACCAAAATTTTAAAGACATGAGACACAAAGGCAAAAGAAATTGAGAGCTGCATCCTAAACATAAATGAAAAGGAAACGGCCGCTCCTTATAGACGCTCTTCCAGTAGACAAAACCATCCATTAGCAAAATCCACGATGCCATACAAACAAAACTTAAAAACCTGAGACAACGAGACATTATCGAAAAGAGACTATTCCTACAATAAGGACACAAAGGGACAAGATCCAGCCTTGGAAACTGCAAGTAAGAAAAGGGAGAAAACAAGGGATAACGTAACCTCCACAGAGAACCGTCACGCTAACTTATATTCCTAAATCAAGATAAAGGATACTAGCATAAGATACAAGACCGCGGCCTCGAACGGAGTCTGGATGTCTTGTCTGACCACAAGAGTAGTGAACACAATCCTCTGGTCTAGTCGATCTTGAAGGAGGCTGTTATCAGGTGTAGCTAGAGCTTCCATGACTTCAAAGTTGCGTAGGCTTCCTCTGGAGAGTTGCAATATATTGGAGAGCCTCCTTTTTGTTGATTATGAGTTTAAACCGGGAAGCCCCATTTGTAGTTGATCCCACCTCACGAACAGAATCAGTTTCTATATGAGGTTGAAAACTCTTAACGACCCTCATAGTGGAGCTGCGGAGAGGTCTGGAAAAATTGAAATATTCATGAAACGTTCTGGTACGAGTGTCTGTCCTTGCGACACCCGCGAAGAAATTCTCTTTTATAATATAAAAGTGGATGCGCCTATAGTGTCTCAGCAGGGAATTGCGGCGGCACAGGTTAGTCGCGCGGTATCTAACGGAAATTCTATGAATCGCTAACTATAATACATGTCTTGTTTAGAGTTCTGTAGGTGCAGAGTCAAGCGTCATCATCAGGTTAGGTAGAGATTTAAGGTGTTCAGGATGAGACTCGTCCCCCGGGATCCCCTATATTCTAACGTTGTTGCGTCCTTTGACCTATCTTCTAGGTCAATACTTTATTGGAAAGACGCTTGACGCTCTTCACTCAAGAGATTGTTAGCATCAATAACTGTTGTGGCGATTTTGCAAATTCGCCATCTTAGACGTCAGATGTGCTCGGTTTCTTGAAGCAAGCGTATGAAAATCTTGTTAAGTTCAGACATCATGTGTTTGAGATCCATTGCAGAGTATACGAAAGGAAGAAAAGTTCTGCAGCGCATCGACCCTGTATAAAGGTTGTATTCAGAGGATCTAGTTTGCTCAAGGTCACTGACCAGAGCACGTAGAACCAGAGCGAGAAAGGGTATGGTATCTGAGACCCCATTTAGTGGAGGAACGTGCTGCAGGTCCTAGGTAGATGTAAAAAATTCAAATCTTAGACGGCTTGGTTTTCTGGAATTTTCTTGCCTTGTGCCTCCCATGATGAGACCAGCTTTGGCTAATGAGTGGCTTTAGTGATTTTAGAACTACAATAGCATTGGTCAGATAACCGTTCTAGTAGAGACCATATTGGTGGCTAATACAAGTGCCTCTGTATACTGGCAGCACAAACAAGATCTGAGGAGCTCCGTCTGAACAACCTTTGCTGCAGGTTTTTAGGGACTATTATTGTGACAGTAAGTAAGGTAGCCCTGAACAGATGTTGTGAGTTGTATATATTAACCAACTCTCTGCAGTCAATATGAAGTGCTTTTTTTTTTTTTTTTTTTTGTTTTTACTTTATAGTTTGCACTGTGTTTTTTGACTTAGATTCCAGAAATCAGACAGGGTCTTGAGATATCATAAGGCATCATCAATTAACTGTAATGGGCTTTGTAGTGAGACAATACAGCAGGAGCATCGTGAATAAGCAGGACAATCTTTGATGTAGAAGCTGTATAGTTGAGTTACTGTGTCTTGACTTCACAGCTTTTAATTAGACTCACTCGATCCCTAACCTAGCCTACCAATAGAAGTCTGGACACAGGAGTGACAGCAGGGCAAAGTAAGTGGACGGAGGGGAGGTGAATTGCCAGCTCTGCAACAAGTCTCCTCTGAAGCCGTACGTGCCCACTACACTAGATGTCTGGGAATACCTTTCACACCTCTCTGCAATGTGGCTGCAAGAGGAGGGGCTGCCCCAGTAACTGCTCTCACAGGCAATACTGGCAGACGAGACACCCGGACACAGAGAGGCAGAGCAAGGTCGCAGATAATTAAACATTTGCCGGCACTTGCAGCAGAGGCACACGATGCCCTCTCACTCGGGCTCTCCCTGCTGAATGGCGTGATAACGCAGTGCTAGCTGGTTATCCAGGGAAAGACTACTTCCCGCTCGGGCCGCGTGTCAGTATGGCTGCGGGAGGAGGATTTCGACCTAATAGCGCATCACAAGCTGCACCGTGCTGAGCCGCAGACATACCATCTCTCTTTACTAAATTGGAGCGGCCAAGGAGATCTCACCGGACACCGTAGCTGACAGTCCCCTTCTTAGAGTGTGGTGAGACGTCCAATGTAGAGAACAGTGATGAACGTAGGGGCCACACTCTTTACTTGAGTTTCGGGTTGCGCGGGATGCGATGCCGAGGAAGAGACATGCCCGGCAGGGTGCCACAGGCCCCAGAACCTCCAAATTCGTTCGGCAAGCCTGGGTGTTGTATCACCCCTTAGCTTCACTTACATGTCAAAGGGGCTCACAATCCAGGTGGACTAGAAGCTAGGAACTGGCTTATTTGGGCCGAGATAGACTGGCTTGGAGATGAGCTCACACAGCCGCGCGCTCTGGCTACATTGGTGTCCAGGCCACGCCCCCCAATATATGAACTTCTATAGTGAGAAAACTAGAGACAAATCTCCATAGACGCCCAAGCGTCTTTAACACACTTATACACGTTAGCTATTTTAATTAATTCTAAATAAAAGTGATAAGATCTGGCGAATCGATTTAACGAAGTGGGCAATTAGATTTTAGGATTGTCACAGGAAACTTCGGTTCGAGAGAACTAGAGTCGACACTTTGGGGTACTATCGGGTGAACGAATGTTTTGCTTTTTGATTGATAAAATGGTGCTGCGAGCAAATGGCGCTAACAGGGGCAAAGCACTCTGGGAGGAAGAAGAGCATAGCCTGCATGACATGTGCAGAGATGAAGCCTATCTAAGAGACCAGCGGGATTCTTGACAGTCACAGCGCACTAAATAAGACCGGGCGCAACTGCCGGGAGCTTACACTCCTCTCACTTTGGCTCATCAGTGGAAGGTGTCTGCCGCGGCTGATAGCTCATTACTGAATGAAAGATTTTTTATCACAGCGATTTCTGTGGGGTGTCTCAGCTTGTCTCAGAGACCTGTTCTCATAATGCTCTATTTCTAATTTTGAATTGGGGTATTGGATCGAAATCCAGTGTGCTTCCACGGCATTTGAATATACATTCAATACCCAAAGGGGGTTCTAATTCATTTTCCTGTTTTATTCTTTTAAAAAAGAAACAGCGTTTTTACAATACAAATTCCACTTCTTTTTTGGCTGCCCCAATTAAATTGCGCAATTTACATCCGGGGTTTTAATTAACCCGTTGTTTTTCCCTTGGTGTGCTGACCCCAAGAAACCCTTTTTTTCAACCCCAAAAAATTTAAAAATTTTTTCCTGTAGCCAATTCACAAGAAAATTTTTAAATTTTAAAACCCGTATCTCTTGTTGTGTGGCGTAAAAACCCCCGAAATTTGAAACCCCACGCTAAAAAGCTACTAGTTTGTTGGGGGCCAATTTTTTGGGCGAAATTTTACATCCAGGGGTTAATTTAAAGGGCCTTGTTTTCCCTGGGTGCTGACCCCAAAAACCCTTTTTTTACAACGCCAAAATAAAAAAATTTTTTTCCTGTACCTAATTCAAAAGAAAAGGAAAAATTAAACAACTTATCTCTTTTTTGGGGTGGCGTAAAAAACCCCAAATTTGGTAACACCACAAAGTTTACTATTTTGGGTGGGGCCCTCAATTTTTTTGGGCGAAATTTAAAACCCGGGGGGTTAAATTTTAACCCTTTTCGGGGCTGGGTGTGTTTGACAAAAAAAAAAACCGCCCTTTTTTCAACGCCAAAATTATATACTTTTTTTCCTGTAGCCTAAAATTCATGTCCAAGGGTTTAAATTTTAAGCCTTTTTGTCCCTTTTAAAATTTTTTTAAAAAACACTGTTTTTTTTTAAACCCCACATCCAAGTAAATTTTTCCCGGGGCCATTTTTTGGAGCGAAATTTTTAAATCCAAAGGGTTACCCAAGCTTGTTTACGGGGTTCATTTGGAGTAAAAAAACCAGGGTATATTTATCATATACAGTTATCATCACCCAAACAGGGCCCCTGTACTTTTTAAAGAACAAACAGAAATGTCAGAAAAGAGAGGGGACACCCCTGCGGTGGAAAGGGGCAACAAAATTCCGGGAAACCCGGCCCAGGTCGCAGCACAGGGGGGGACGTCGCACAGGGGCCCACTGCTTTTGGGGGGCCAAACAACTGCCGCTGTCACCTAGCGGCCGTGGGTTGTTCACCCAAACCCCAAGGGTTCTTGTTTTTGGTTACTTTTTTCATCCTTTTTCCCCCCCAGATGACATCTGAAAACCCCACCCAAAAAGGGTTCGGGGGAAAACCCAGACACAACCATTAGTTGGCCACCCCCGGGAGGGGGTTCAGTGGCCCTCCCCTGTCCTCAGCCCCCCTTTTCTTCCCATCCGGTTCCCTCACCCAGAGATTTTACTATTTTTGGTCTGGGCCAAAAGGGGCCACATATAGGGAGGTTTAACAATTTGGGGAAGGGCACCCACCAGCTATTTGGGGCATCGAAAAATGGGGCCAAATTTTCCCCTTTGGCTTCGTGCAGTAGGGGGGAAAAAAACGTATAGATGTGGAGAGTGGATAGGGGGGTCATGTTTTAGAGGTCCCCTCGGGAAAAACCAAGCCCGGGGTTATTAAAGGGCCAGCATTGACGATGAAACACAAATAGATAAAAGTTTGTACCCCGCCCCGCATTTTGGGGGGCCGGGGTGAGGAAAGGGGGCTTCATAAAGGGTCGGGAGAAGAGGGTGTCAGTTTAAACGTCAGGAAAGCAGCGCAGCCGCGGTGGGTCTTTGGGGCCTTGGAGTAAAGAAAGATACACATGTGAGGCCCGGGACCCCGGGGGGCCACGGGGTAAAAAACCCGTTTCGCCAGGCCCAAAGGAAAGAGCAACAGGGGCTCAGCGAGGCGGCGCCGGCAGTAGATAAACTCGTGCGGGGGCGTTGGGGGGTAAAATCCGATACTGGGGCGGTGTGGCAATCTTTGCCTAAACCCCGGGAGGGCCAAAAATATGGGGTATATGTGGGAATCTTTTAAGCCGAAATTTAAAAGGGGTGGCCAGGAGCAAACCCTTTGGCCCCAAAAGGGCCCCCGCGTCAACACATGCACCCATCACCAAACCGGGGGCCCTGGGAGAAATGTGGCCCCAGATGGGGTTTGGTCCCCCTTTCCGGGCGACAGCAACAGAAAGCAGCAGCACCCATTTCCCATGCATGCCATTCCCCAGCCTTTCAATGCTCCCCCACCTCTGCAAAGGGGGGAGCTTTTTCCCTTCCTTTGACATAAATCCCCGGGTTCCAGATGTTTCCTGCTCCTCGTTTACTCATGGCCCAACACCCGTTCAGCGAGGCGATTGCAAAAAAGACAAAAATATGCTTTCCCCAAACCCATCCTAAGGTGCAGACCCTTGCCCGTCTCCGCCCCAAGTTTTTTGGGTTTAACTGCAGTCCCCCCTTTTAACAAATGGGGGGGAAACTCTGCACCTTTTCAGAGAACAAAATGGCTTGTGCCGGGGCCGGGGAGGGAAAGAGTTCCAACCCGAAATTTTCTTTCCAAAAAGGCAGTAC